>DWLS01005643.1:0-12463 GCA_018246255.1 Pachliopta kotzebuea | reverse complement strand
GTATATATCGTTAGTCCAGTAAGTTTACTATGTATTCAGTTTATCTCGTCAGTTCAGTAAGTTTACTATGTATTTTGTTTATCTCGTCAGTTCAGTAAGTTTACTATGTATTTTGTTTATCTCGTTAGTCCAGTAAGTTTACTATGTATTCCGGAGATCCAGTGACTTCTTCAATGGCCGAGGAAGATCGCCTTTTGGGTAAGAATCTCCACACAACCTTGACTTCCCTCTAGAAGTAAATAGCTACATATCAACACAGTAATGTTAACACACTACTGTACAACAGTAAGATACAACAGGTGATAGGAAATAAAAGAAAATAAATATCATAATCTGAATTCTTTTATTAGTTTATATATTTTTTAACAGCAATTATAAGTAATAAGTTTTATTTTTTTTTCAATCCATCAAAATTTTTTCAAACTGTCCCTTACTTTGGTAATTGAAATAAAAAAAAAAAAAATTCAATCTCAAAAACCAATTAAATGCAACGAACGGTTCAGTTTCCAAGATCATCAGGTCACAACTTAGCACTTGAAGATCAGACTCCGGATACTTAAAACTTACAATCACTTCTCCGGCAATCACATTATTTACAACATTACAAAATATTTACAACAGAACACACACGATGCGGACTCACACCAGCCCCCGTCCTAAAACGCACGGAGGACCACCCAAACACAACCAATCCAGCCTCCGTCCTCCGATCCACTCCTCATCAAACCTCCGGCACAACTTGCAGATTGTCCATAATCGGAAGTTCAAACACAATTTCACTTGAGCATATAAACAATGCAGTTCCAACGTAACCGGAGTCACCAGGAGTCACTTCACACATCATGTCCAAAGATATCCAAAGTCCCGCTAATTTGGTAATGTATCAACGAGTATTTCTTTAACACCTGAACTCAGCCGATCGGGGAATTTGATGTCAAAGGCAACCAGTAGATCACCTTTCCTCGTCGGCTCCTTGGGGAAAGGCAGGCCGTAGCCAGAGAACCGTTTCACTGTGTGCGGCTTCACCACTTCACCTTGAAGGTTGACGGTCAACTTCTCACCAGACATGGTCGGTACTTCAATTATTGTGCCGCATAACGCCTGTAATCATGAAACAAATCGGTTATTAATCATCAGGTAATACAAAAGCCTATAGAAATGTTGGAAGAGTTTGTCATCTCCGTGCAGGTTGATAGGAATCAGAACCTCATTTGTTGGTGAGCCGTTACCTTCAGCAACATAACCATCAGGTTCAGACTGCTGGTGAGTCACCGAGTATCTTCACATGTATTGAGATATGTAATTAAGTTGTTAATAATATAATTAGTTACCTGTTTAAGTGATATCTTCGCAGTGTATCTGATGTCACTGCCTTCTCTCTTGAACAGCGGGTTCGGTTTATCTCTGATGATGAATACAATGTCTGCTGGGATCTTGTTCCTTCCCTGGTCGCCTTCCTTCTGGAACGTGATCTTCGTACCCGCCTTCCATCCAGGCTTCACATGGATTGTGAGGACCTTGTCCTCCTTCTTCGAAGTGCCGTCAGGTTGGATGACCCGACGCGATATCTTCATCTTCTTGACGCAGCCGCGGGCGATGTCCTCAAGAGACACGTAAAGGTCGTGCTCGATAGGAGGGTCCTGAGTCTTCTCCTTCCTGTTGGGGGAGCCGTGGAAGTTGAAGCTGTGGCTGCGGAAGGCGCCTCCAGGGCCGCCTTGGCGCGTCTGACCCATGCCCATGTTCGCGAACGGGTCCATGTCCACGTCCATGTCGCGGTCGAAGAACATCGTCGTGCCGCCGCCGCCGCCGCCGTTCAGGTCGAAGAACGCCTGGAAGGGGCTGGCGGAGCCGAAGAACTGAGCGAAGGTCGCTCGAGGGTCGCCGTGGAAGGTGTAGGAGAAGGACTGGCCGACGTCTGGTCCGTTCTGGCCTCCCATGCCGCCCTTGAGACCCTCCTCGCCGTACGCGTCGAACACCTCCCTCTTCTTCTTGTCGGATAGAACCTCGTAAGCCTCCGCCACTTCCTTGAAGCGCTCCTCAGCACCGGGGGCTTTGTTCTTATCTGGGTGGTACTTCAGCGCCAGCTTGCGGTACGCCTTCTTTATCTCGTCGTCGGTCGCGCCTTTAGCCAGGCCCAATATCTTGTAATAGTCCTTACCCATAGTTCAGAAAACCACCTGCAACAAATAGATCACCGCCGTCAGCATCTACCACCTTTTTAGGAGACATCGCGATCGTCCGCGCTCAGCTCCACAAAACGCGCGAAATATACAATTCTCAAACATTAATTAGATATTTAATACGTAAATAATAATAATTCAGTAAATTCAATACTCACAATTGCACCAATCAAATGAAAATCCAGAAATAAATTGTAGATAATTTGAAAATCTCAGACCACAACACAACTCACAACTTCACACTGAACAATTCACAGATGAATGAAACGCAGCGCTGCCGTCGCCCCAAAATATATACATTAAAACGTCTAGAACATTCTGGGGCCTTCACTCCGCGTGCGAGGGAGACAGAGAGCTACACATCACGCATACAAACTTAAGCGTTAGACAAAGATGCATATAAATTTGTTTGTTCAATTCTTTGGAAAATAATGGGTTCATGACTTCGGCCACACGTCGTGAGTTGATACAGCGTGTTCATAAAATACATATTTATTATCACTGTTATATAAAAATGTATTCTCGCGATACAAACAGATCATTTTTGTAGATGCGGTCTGAGATTGTAAAGTGTATTAACTTAATAAATGCTTATTCACACTTGATTTGAATACGCCTATATTATATATGACGGTAACACTTTCGTAGAGCCTTCTGCTCAAAACTATCACTTATAAACCTATTGACCTATGTCTTCACAGAATTTAATACGTTTATATAAATTTAAAATTATTACAGTTTGACATATAGTAAATAGTTTTTATTAAAATCAGATTGATCAAGTTCGTCATGGAACATACTGTATGTTAGTACTGACGTCTATGGAAATCATGTTATTGATTTTCACGGGGAACACTGGTCTCCATAGTTAATGATGATAAAAATTTCTTTAGAAATGTTCTCGTAGTGATTGAATCATAATAAAATATGATAATATATTCGTATGTGAATTGAACACGAGGAACTATATGTGGGTCATGCAGCAGCGGCGCTCGCTCACGTGTATTTTGTTCTAGACGACGATTCCACATAATCAACAATTACCAATAACATAATTAAATTTAAAAGACAAAAATTCATATATTTGTATAGATAAACAGTTGTATGATTATTTAAACCATTAGTCTAAATAATAGAAAAGAAACTTTATTTAAAGATCTAGTACATTTTAAGTCTTTTTTTTTTTATTTATTGTACACACAAAAAACAACAGTAAAATACACATAAATACATTGATGAAAGTACAAAAGGTGAGCTTAACCCTAAAAGAGTTTTCTTCCAGAAGACCAGTGAAGAAAGTAAAATATAGAGTTATAATAAAACATTAAACAAGTTCAGTGTTACTAAAGTAATAAAGCGATATTTCTATTTATTTTCGATACTACACTTTCTTCACCTGATGGTAAGTGATATATAAGATGGTATATACAACACCAAATTGGACTCGTCGCCTTGTGACTTAAGGTGTGAAGTCTCGTTACCGCAGTAATTTCATTAGCATATATCACCCTTGGCCACTTCACCAACGTGGTGATTAATCTCTTTTCTCTCTTCATAAAAGTCCCTGTGGGAAGATTTATTGTCAAGAGAATTTGGTTTCGTAAACATTCAAAATTAAATCAATTTAATTCAATATCGTTCATGTATGATAGTGATAAATGTTTATTTTGAAATTTTTATATATCATTAAGTTGTATTCCGGAAACTTTGGGTAATTTCTATGACAATGTTACTGATTTGTTATTTTCTTTTTCGTATAGATAGTTTTATCGCTCTCGAGTAATGAGTATTTTATTAACATTATACATTTAGTATTTATGTTGAAAATCTTTAGATTTATACTAAAGTTTATTAACTATTTATCTATAAAATTGAATAATTTGGACCTTTTTTTATCTGTTCAGTACAATAAACTTCTTTATTCAACTGTACAAACCCTTTCTTTCATATCTTTATCTAGTTTATTAAAAACATTACCCAATAATTACAAGGTCAATTTAAAAATTACTTTTGCATGCGTATTTATTTATTGGTATACAGAATTGCATTTTAATATTCGTAAAATTCTCCATATGTTATTTCTTCATCTTCGTAAAAAGTACTTTATCCTAGATTCTATTCTAATACTGGGTAAAATTTCTAAAAACTTGATTCAGCAGTTCAAACGTGATGAGTTAAAATTTTTAGTTATTGTTTTAAGAATAATAAAAATAACTATAGGTTCAGACCGTTTTCTCTTAAATTTTAGATTATAATTTAAATTAATAACTATCACAGTGACTATATAAAATCTAGTTTAAAATGAAATATGAACAAAATACTACATCGCCTTAATTTTCGTTAAGGCAACAAATGTTGTTCATTCACTTTGCAGTTCATAAAAATTTATTTACATTGTCAAAAGTTACAATAAATTATTAATTTCATTATTGCATTGTTCTCTAGTAGACGTATATTTTTTTTAATTAAATAACAACAAAAGTTATAGATCAAAATCAGTATAACATAACTTTATAAATATAAAACAAGAAATATATTGTTTACATATTTTTTTCTATCATTTTGCAGTGTTTATGATATGGCAACACCGCTCATTATCAATCAGTGAATCTGTCAAATTAGTATGTAGTTTTTATATGTTGTTGTTATGGAGTTGTAATATGTTTTTATACTAAAGCATGGATGTTACTAAATCTGAAGGGAATTAGAAGGGGGTTAATAAATAAAACTCATAAGTCATTAATAATACTTTTCTTTATCTAGCTAGTCTAAGAAACAGCGCGTGCCGGCATCCCTTGTAGTCGATGTCGTAGTATTTCTCGTAGAAATCCTGTATTAGCTCCTCGACCTGCGAATATGTCCGTGGATATATTACAAGTTAAATGCGACGCGTGCAGTGAAGTCGCCCACGAGCCATTCGTGGAGTGCTGTGAGTGTGATACATGCCTATGCACCTCGTGTTTCTCTGTGGGACGTGAGCCCAGCGACCACAGGAATGACCACAAGTACTCAGTCCGCAGGAACGACTTTCCGTTGTTCGACTACTGCAACTGGTCGGCTAAAGAGGAGTGCAAACTGCTGTCCGCAATATCAACATACGGCTTTGGAAATTGGGAGGAAGTGTCCAAAATAGTCCACACACGATCCAAACTCGAATGTCAGGAGCATTATAAAAAATATTACATTGAAAACGTGCAGTACAATGAGCTTAAGATACTGCCGGAAACTGAACAGTCCTTATTCCCAAAGCCGATAACACCATTCCTATATAATTTACAGATGAGTGTGAACCCGCCAAGAAACAATCAGTCCGATCAACATCTCGCTGGCTACAACGCATACAGATCTGAATTCGAACTTAGTTATGACCAAAATGCGGAGAACATATTCAATATTGAAGTTGGTTATTCAGATGACGAAGATGTAGAATGTATGGATGCACTGAAAGTTAGTTTAGTCAATGCTTTCAACACGAGACTGAGGGAACGGCAGCGGAGGTACAATATCATCAAGAGACACGGCTTGATTATGCCTAACAAATTGGTTTCATATCTGAAGCAGTTTGATGACACACTAACAAGATGTAAGACTGAAAGGTTAGTCGCTTTCATGCAATTCATGACGGGGATGCAGTTCGATGCTTTTCTAGAATCATTGGGTCTAGAAGACAGCATATTGCAAAGGATATTGAAATTCTGCGATTATAGAAAGAATGGCATCAAAACATTCTACTCGGCGAGACTTTATCAGGATTTGAAAAAGAAAAAGGCATTAGCGTATAATGAGCAGAAGTATTTAACATCTGTTATGCAAAGTCGTTATGAAAGTCAATCCCCAGTGAAAAGTAAGCACTACATGATGAAAGTCGCCAGCGGCAAAAAGTTTAGAAGGTCATCAATGCCTTTGGATATTGTTGATCTACCTGGTTTCTATCTCCTGTTAGACGGTGAGAAGACTCTTTGTTCAAATTTAAGACTATTACCAAACAATTACTTGGATATAAAGAAACAACTGATCGCTGAGAACAATAAATTAGGTTTCCTGCGACTGCTCGATGCACGACGGGTTCTGAAGATTGACGTCAACAAAACTAGAAAGATCTATGATTATCTTATAGCGGAGGGATTTATTAATAAACCGCCTTTAAATAAACACGCTGTTCTGTATTCATTCTTTTATTTCCTGGTCTTGAGAATAAATTATTTTTCAACTACCTTCATAAGCCCGTAATTTCCATAGTGATATGAATGTACCGAGAATTGAATTATTCTTTGGTGGTAGTAGTTTTTTTTATGTATTCGATTAGTTACCATGTTATAAATATGCTATATTGGTTTTGCTGGTTTAAGTTTTAGTACTGGTGGTAGGTTTTCATTGTCGGAGACTGTCTAGAGAATGGGTACAACTGCAGTACTGTCAAATAGTACTGTGTTCCGGTAACAGCTATGGATCTTTATCAACTCATTGGGGAAGAGTGGTGAGAGGCTGCCCAAATCAACCCACTATACGGGGAGGCTAACATCCAGCAGTAGACATCTATTGGAAGATGATGAAGAACTGTAGGTTTTACTGCTTGTAGCTCTTTGTGACCATACTGTATTGGTGTCACTGCAGTTCTGTCAAATAGTACTGTGTTCCGGTTCTGGCTATGGATCTTTACCAACTCTCATTGGGGAAGAGTGGTGAGAGGAGGACCAAATCAACCCACTATACGGGGAGGCCAACAGTAGACGTCTATCGCAAGATGATGAAGAAGAACTGTAGGTTTTACTGCTTGTAGCTCTTTGTGACCATATTATCTTGGTACCACTGCAGCTCTGTCAAATAGTACTGTGCAAATATTACTGCATTCCGGTAACGGCTATGGATCTTTATCAACTCATTGGGGAAGAGTGGTCAGAGGCCAACATCCAGTAGTAGATGTCTATTGGAAGATGAAGAACTGTAGGTTTTACTGGTTGTAGTTCTTTGTTAATGGTGACCGTCTTGGTACCAACGCAGCTCCCATTCCCACCGCTAAGTAGTAATATGCAAACATTACTGTGTAACTGAAGGGTGATGCATGATAGTGAAATTACTGTGGTAACGAGACTTGACAAATAATGTCTCAAAGTATGCTGTGTTTCTTAACCAATGCCATGTTATGGGCCGTGGCCTGATGAGCTCATTTCACTTTATATACTCTGATGAAATTAAAGACCAAAAATAGCTCATTTTCTAAGCAATGAATATGTTAACACTTGGGTACAAGACCATTAAAAAATACTCACTTTGAATCCGAACTTCTGGTACAGAAAAATTGCTGGATTCGTTGGGGAGACGTGCAGGGTGATGTCTCTTCCTGTACAAGTCTAGAAGAAGAGGAATGTTAATGGTTAGTTTGCTTCTAACAGCTACAGAATGGAGTTTTTCATAAAAGCAGTGATGAGGTTCTTCTAGAGCACCACTGGCGCTTTGCCTCTGGTGCTGCAGCCGTTAATAGGTTAAAGTAAATGCTTACCATCAGGCAGGCAATATGCTTGTTTGCTACCTTAGTGATATAAAAGAATAATATTCTTGTCAATTTTGCATTGACTATGATTTAGTCAAGTGTGTGTGAATGTAGTTGTGGTGGTATCTTAACCAAACAGTAAGGTAGACCAAAATGTAAGTTGGCATTAATATTGAGGTGGGTACGGAGATGGTTCTCAGACATATCCGATTCTGGCCATCCAACTGAAAGTCACTAAGTACCATAAATATACATATTATTGACCTTATTCTTATACAAAATCCTTATTCTTCTATATGTTTCTATAATCGGAAGTGGGACCAAAAGTCGCCAAATATATTAATTGTGAATATTTTTGATATATTTATTGAAGTAAAAATGTTCCTCGAGTTATGTTGTCATAAGAGAAAGGCCAACAATGAACAAAGAAAACACTTACTGATAAAGTAAAATAGGAATCCGTTATACTCAGATAACGGATCTATTAATCACATGTAGTTTATAAACTATACATAAGGAGCCATTGTATAACCTTAGTATATAAGAAGCTTGTATTACTAAATAAAATCAGTTCTCTCTCAGTTTGTTATTAACTTAACATCATAGCTTGGGACAGTAGTCACAAGCATGTAGTTTTTAAAAACCGTTCCACCCGATGGCTCAAAAAATATTTTCTTATTTACTTCCGATTCCGGCCGACCAATCGGAAGTTGTCCTACAATCTGTATACCTGTATATAGATCCTATATATATACATCACAATATTGACAGTGAGAGGAACAGCGTTACACAGACAGCGGTTATATAATATAATATAGACTAGTGCTAGACTATAATCCTGTGATGGTAAGCAGAGATATATTCTTTGCTCTTCACTTGACTCAAGCTTTGAGTCTTTATAGAAGAATTTAATAGATTTTTTAAAAGTATATATTTTATAATGTATACAGACAGTGAAAACTGAACAATAATTTAATTTATTGGTGTAAGTGAGGAAAAAAGCTATTATTTTTTTAATTAACAAGTTGCTTTCAAAAATTATCATTTCTAGCAACACTAAATATATCACATGTGAATAATTTACTTCTGACATATAATTCTAATCATTTTATTGAACTATTTTCTTTACCGTTAGCCTTTTTTAAAGGGTCCTGGTCTTTCTATTTATTTGTTATTCTTTCTCTTCCTTAAATTGTCATTACCTTCTTTCACTCTTTCTATATATCCTTATCTTTTATCATCTTTCAATCATCGTCTCTGAATTCTACTGTTTGCAGTTAGCAAGATACTCGCATACCTGCAATAGATGGTACAGCATGAAAGTGGCGATTTTGGCGTTCCTCCACTCTGGTCGCGTCAGGATGAAAGATATGTAGGACTCGTTGTGTCCCACGGGTACTAGGAAAGCGCAGGCCACCACCAACTTCTTGTACGTCACCACGCAGCTGTACTCCGGCTGCTGGAGTGCCTCCGACACTGGGACAGTACATACATGGAAATAATTTATGGATTGAACTGATGAGCTTTTTGAATTTTGAATACTAAAAAGAATTAATTAAGCATACGGCCTGCCTGATGGTAAGTTGTTACTGTAGCCTATGGACGCCTGCAGCACCAGAAAAGCGCGTCGCCGATTACTTATCTCCATTACTCAGCTATTTGTTTATTGACTCATGTGTCAGTAAGAACAGGTTTTGTTTATAATCAATCCTTAAATATTTTATACCATCACGTACGTTGTATGTATCTAAAAGAAGAAGTTGATGACGACTGCATAACTGTGGAAGGCTAAAAGCTTGAGAGGTATAAATATTTGGGAACGTGGCTTAATGAGGCTTGGGAAAGTGGACAGGAAATTAGGACACGTATCCAAATAGCACGTAAGATATTCGAGAAGACGCGGCAAATTGTTTGCTGTCGCAATCTTAAAATTCCCCTGCGTATCCGTCTCCTAAAATGTTATATTTGGCATATCATTCTTTATGGTTGCGAAGCTTGATCAGTAAAAGAAGACCTCAAAAGGCGTATCGAGGCGATTGAGATGTGGACATATAGGCACATGCTGTCCCTGAGCTGGACTCAAAAGATTTCAGAGGAGGTCCTACGATGGATAAAACAATAGCGCAAAATTTTGCAGACCGTGTAGATGAGAAAAGTATCTTCCCTCGGCCACGTGATTAGGCACGAATTGCTTCAACTCATCTTGATGGGAAAAGTCGCAGGTAAAAAGAAATCGTAGGAAGAAATCGTGGTTGCGTAACATCAGGGATTGGACGCGAATTGCGAGTGCCGCCCAACTGTTTCGCCTCGCAAGAGACAGGGCAAAATGTGGTGAACTGACCGTCAACCTTCGCTTGTTGGAGAGGCACGGCAAGTATGTTGTAGTCACAATATTATTGAAAGCTTCCATAGCATCAGGAGTAATGAAGCTGTGTTGTTTTCTGTGTGTAGGTTTCGATTTTTGCGGAACATGTTGTTCCAACAGAAGAGGACGCGTCCGACAGAGCAAAGTGGAAGGGAAAGACCAGAAAGGCAGACCTAACCATCAGATGGGAATAATAAATGCCACGGAGAGAGAGGTTGTTCCAAGTTAGGAATGGTGAGTGTTGGTGGTAAAGATCCGCTCCTTGTCGAAGGTGGCTTACCGTCGATACCAGGCCAGAAGAATTGTGTAAGGAGGCTGTTGACGGGCGCGATGTGCTGCGGCCTCACGTACGAGTAGTCCAGACTGGCGTGAGGCGGCGGAAGGTAGCCCGGCACGTTACTGCAAGTGAGTAATCTCTTTTTAGTCGTATATCCTCATGACTGAGCATCGTGGTCATCATGAAGTGATCAAGACGCTCGGCGAGACTCCATCCTTATGTTGTGGACATCCCCAGTATACGCACAAAGAGGTTTGGTTCCTCGTTTTTAATAAGAACAGCTAAGGAGTGGAACAACTTACCGGCGTCAGTGTTCCCGTACCGTGGCCCTCTTCAAGAAAAGAGTGAATAGGCACTTATTGGGTCAATGCGCTTTACCATCATAGACCATATCACCACTTAACACCAGGTGGGATCGTGGTCAAGCATTGACCCCTAACCAATAAAAAAATAAACTATACAACTTCCTTATCAGTTATAATGTAGTGGTGTTGGCATTGCCTTCACCATTCCACAAAGCAGTCCGAATGATCATCACATAGATATGTAGGTTTCTTCATTTTTTCCTTCAACGTCGAAGTACGTGATATTAGTTGGTGTTATACTAACCGGACATAAATTGAGATGTTAATTGGTGCAGGCAGGATTCAAACCCGGCACCTCCAGAGTGGAAAGCAGGCGTCCAAACCAATCACGGTTATCATAGGCTTAACCAGTGTAATCATTACGAAGTTCCCTGGATAGATACTGTGGTCATATGTTGAGGTAAACTCCTCCACACTCAACTCCACGTGGGTGGTGGGGTTTGTTCAACCCACTATTATGGTTATAACTTTATGGTATGGCCTGGTTGGTATTTATTATTATGAGAAATCAACTTTAAGTGTTAGCACATTCTAGATATTTTTTTTTATAACATCTAAGAGGCAAACGAGCAAGACGTGTCACCAGATGGTAAGTGATTCACCACCGCCCACGGTCACCAGCGACGCCAGTGCGTTGCCTACCCTTAAGGTAAGAATATGCTCTTTTCTTGAATAACCCAATATCTCAATTGTTGGGAAAGACCGCTGATGGCAACGAATTCCAGAGATTTACTGTGCGTGGCAGAAAACTGTTTTTAAAACGCATTGTAGTGGAACGCCAACCATCCAGATGGTGCGGATAGTTCCGGCGAGACGATCGGTTATTAAATTGAACAACTCCTCGGATACACTCAAATAATATCCTTTCAAGTTCATGAATCAATTATAATATAAGCTTGTTTGGTGATTATGCCACTGATGTTGAGTAAACATTACTGGAGATTGAAAGCGGTGTATCATGTTCAACCAGATAAAGTTTATCTTCACCCGTTTCCTACTACTACGAAAATATACGTTTGAATTGTGGTTGTGTTATAGATACCGATGAGTGCGCTGGAGCAGTTCGTCGGTGAGCCGCAGCCATAGAGGTGAGGCGCTGCTGTCGCGGCGGATGTAAGGCTTGAGGGTCACACCGGAGTAGGCGGAGCGGAATGGTGTCGCCTCCCAATACGACACTAGCGCCGCGCCGCGCTGCTGCCACGCTATCGTCCCGCTCAAGTTGTCCAGGAGATACTGCCAGAGCGTACGCCATTCAATTGATTAGCACTTAAGATACTTACACAATACGACATGATTATCATCTTTAGCAGTGTAAGGAATTCCACACTACATTATAGAACCCAAGCCAACGTCCTACTCATGGTACACACTACTAATAAATAAACGAAACTCTGTCTCGCTACAAACCAGCAATGGGCCTGTGAAATAGGTAGTATATGTCCAGCAGGGGATGTTTATCAACTGATGATAATGATAGCTTATCATCTAAAATTTGTGGATTTTATAAATCAATTGCAGCACTCTTAGAACAGGAGACAGCAGTTTTAGTACTAGGTACTAAAGTTTTCTGCCTCGGCCAGTCCTCGCAACTTTCTTTCTGATAGTATTTCCTATGATCATTATCATCACAGTATCAGTACTTCTCCAGAGTCAGATGACTCTGGAGAAGTATCTGACTACCTCTGTTATTTAGGTGTGCTAAATGCAAAACAGTGCCTCAACCCATATATTGAAGTATGGTAATTTAGTCTTACCGATCTCTGGAAACGGTCTAGGATCCTCTCT
>DWLS01005642.1:0-12463 GCA_018246255.1 Pachliopta kotzebuea | reverse complement strand
TTTTTATTATATGTATATTATATTTAAAATTTTGTAGTATTATATTCAATTTTTTCTATATAATGCAATAAATAGTTAAATCTATAGAAAAATCATAATAATTTCACAAAAGTCACTTTCTTAGGTCAATCAGCTTATGCGGCCTCTCTTATTGCTGCCTAATTTAAATGTCCTGATTTTGAGTTTTTTTTTCAATGTCCCCTTTGACCTTGTGATTTTTATCCAATGCCCCTCAAAACACAAACAATGCTATTAATTATATTAGCTAATTTATTTCAAAATCTTCTGATTGCCCCTCTAAATGACAGAGTTGCCCCCTCGTATAGTCTACGCCCCGCTTTTAAAAACATTGACCTAGACGATCTCTGACAACAAAGACCTGACACCAATAAAAATTACAAAGCACTGGATCCACTAGACCCTAAAGATATCTGGCTAGACAACAAATTGTAATAATCACCTATATTTGCTAAACCTGCCAATCTAAGCAAGGAATGAAGCTTTCCTTCTGAATGCGGTTCCATTTTACCCAGACCTAGTAGACCAGACCCAGAGCAAGATAAATCAAGAAACCTTTTACTGTACTTATAACATCAGTATCTTTCACCTTTTTCGATAATGATGTAGACTACAATTACAGCTACAGTTTATGCGAAGGATACATTAGTAATAGTTTCACTGCATCTGTGACCAGACACCGGATTCCTTCAATAAACTAAGTAACACGATAGCTTCTTAGTAACCTATCTAGCTTAAGATGTAATCAACTACTAGAACTTAACTTCTGTGGCGCAGTGAGTAAACAACTTTGCAATACGGATGTTTTTAGTTCGAAACACGAAGTGCTGAAAGGTTCCCATAGGGTGGACCGAAGGTCTGGTAAGGGACAAGAGAAACCACTGGATGGAGGTAACATAGATCCGATCGGTGTATAGATATAATAACTAACCGTTGCTTGAAAAAGGTAAACCTATCTTATCTATATCAGATTACTCAGGAGAGGCGCATGGTTTACTGTATACTAGTCAGTATGATTTAATAAATAATTTAAGTAGTGACGTTATAAATGTCTCGTGACAAACAATTTATGATTTTGTCATTTGTTCTGTAGCTTTAAGCAAACATAGCCATATTGAAATAAAAGATGAAGCTTGTGACGATGATGTGGAGTTGGTTTGATGGAAGGATGTTTTCCAACCCGCTGGATATAAGTAGGAGTATTCTAAACTCTTTACTATCATCAGCCTTATTGTCACTTAGTATCATATAAAATTGAGGACACATTTAGTTTATTGTATATAGAAATTACAAAGGGCTTTATAAAAAGGCTCGGAGTGACCCAAAGGGCAATGGAGAGGGATAAGCTCGGAATATCTGCGCAATTGAATCAAAAATGAGAAGATCCGAAGAAGAACTAAGGTGACCGACATAGCTCTAAGGATTGCTAGACTTAAGTGGCAATGGGCAGCGCATATTATTCGAAGAATTGACTGCCGATGAGGCAGTCCTGTAGTTGGCGCCGTGTATCGGTAAACGCAGTGCTGGTATGTCTTCCACAAGGGGTACCGACGATCTGGTGAAGGACGAAACCACTAATGCAGACAGCGCAGAACTGATTGGAGTAGAGATTTTCGGGGGAGACTTCTCTCTACTAGTGGACGTTTACCGGCTGATGATGACGATAACACAGAAAAAAATATCTTTAAAGTGATCTCATATCCGCGATTATGAATGACATGTGTTGTTAGTGTTTAAAAAAAACTTGTAAATTGAGACAGTTAAAAATAAAACTCTTAACGACGGTTTAGACAAAGAGTTGAGCAAATTGACTAATTGTATAATTGACTACTTGATAGTTGTGTAAACGTAGTGTTGAGAAATTTATCGATAACAGTAAAGTATTGAAATACTCTGCCGGAGACCGTCTAGGTAGGTATTAGTCTTGTAGTCTTACAATATTAGTATTAATATAATATATATCATATAATAGTAATGAAATTCAATCTGAAATTTTTATAGAAAAAAAATATCCATACGTAGGGTTATAATGTGTATAAATTTGAGACGTGCTCTAGTTAGTGCTGAATTTATATAGGTCTAGGTGTAGTTTAGGTCTGTAGTCTCAGGCTATCAGGAATATGACTAAGATAAGCCTTACCTGTTGTAGAAGGAGACTGAAAGAGTTTTCTAACTTAATTTGTACTACAAAAAGGTAGAAAACATCGAAGATATTTAGTACAAATATTATTTTTATTATAACTGTCATCATTATTTCAATGGTTGGATGTCCACTGCTGGATATAGATGTTCTGTTTAATAAAACTTTTCTTCTAAATGTGTAAAATTTGCGTAATACATTTACACAAATATTACAGTCATGTAATATCATTTTATAAAATCTTGCGCTGTTTAAGTCCAGCTCTAGGAGAGACGACACTATAATCAAAAATGGCTTTATAATAACTGGTATCGTAGTATACTAGATGTTGGAACGGTAATTTATCATATCGATGTTAACGTGTAACCACTAGTTACAAATAACCAATTGTATGAGATCGAACGGCGGCTGGTGGTGGAATTAATTGTTGGCTGAAGCAGAAACGCCCGCATCGCTCTCCGTCACCACCACCGCGGGAACAGCACCGTTTTAATTCAATTAATTACACTAAAGTATTAAATTTATTAGCAAATAATGGCAAACTGCTGATTAAGCTATTTTAATTTTGGTTTTTATTTATATTAATACTTGCCCGTTGCATTCACAACTAAAAAACTAGAATGAAAAAGAATATAAAATTAATAAATCCAAAACGTTATTACCTTAGCTATATACATATCATATGTCGGCCATTAAGTTAGGATAGCGACATCCCATTTTGCACGGACGCACACCAAGATAGGAAAGATATTAGTAGGATTAATTTGAAAAGAATACAATTGGCGATAAAACAGAAGCCATAATCTCAGAACACTTTCTTTTTCAATGAACCTCTCATTAAAGTAAATCGACTGCAATATAAAAATTAAAATGATTTGATGTCAAAATAAAATACATTCAAAAGATATAAGGAAAGGTATTCAATCGCCTTCTATGACAGGCAGGGCTTAACTTAGTCCTATTCCTGATAGCCAGGGACTACAGACCTGAACTACACTTAGACCTAGATAAATTCAGCACTAGTGCACATCTTAATTTATATACATTATATACTAACCCTACGTATGACTAATTTCCTTCTATATGAAATGAAGATTGAATTTAATTATTAATTATTACTATATACAAATTGGTTCACAGATTAATTTTACTATTATATGATAAAATTTTAATACGAAAAAATTTTAAAAAAGAGAATGTTTCTTTTTACTTTAAACTTGTCACATCTTTTATGATTACAAAATTAAATAAAATTAGTCCACACTTACTAGCCGTCATGTAATATAAAGGATTTTTCCTATTTATCTTGCTGTTATCAGAGATACAGCAATGTTTGGTTCCTGGTTCGTGAGCTCATAGGAAACGGTTCCTCATTTACTAACGGAGTGTCCCATTCATAGGACGTTACGCTATGATTTTGAACAGGAAACAGGCCTTAGAATTCATACCGATAGTTTAAACGACTTAATAAAATGTAAATTAGTTAGAAATAATTTTATAATGTATAATATAATATATATATGTCAAAAGATATGTACTATAGTGAAAATAGAAATAATAATATTTAAATATGACTATGTACAGGTTTATTATAGTAGATGATAAGATAGCATTAGTATTAAATGATGTTAATATAAGTTAAAAAACCCCTGAACAATAATATCAGGGAAAAGCAGAATTAAAAAAAAAAGTGTTCGGTTCCAGATTTTTTATGCTTTTAAATTAATCTTTATTTAAGACGTAAGTCCTTTCTAGGTTAGTAAGGGTTAGTAACAGTATACAGTTTATTTATTTAGTTGTGTAAGTTAATTACAAATTTTAAACTTATCGTATATCAGGGAAATTATGAGGAAAATTGTTCTCTTGTACGATCAAGAACAATATTCCTCACGATTAATATAATAACTTGCCACCAATGGTTTTTAAGTGAGTAATCAAGTCTAGCAGCTATCATAATCAAGGTGCTGTTGACACTACTTCGAAGAAGCTGCATCGTGGAAGCTGCTTTTTTGCACATGGTAGCGTAAAAGCCATCCGTACGCGCCTTTGCAAACATTCCATGCTATGATTGTCTCATTATATTTAGCTGCTTTTCTCATTATACTTAGGTAATATCAATAAATGGATTTGTTAACACTTCTCTGTTTGGGTCGTTGGTTAAACAAGCCAGAAAGACGACGCATGTGCCGTTATATTATCTGGGTCCATTACCTTATAAGGTTAGAATGTACGAAATGTCCTAGGGCAGTGATGCCCAACGTGGTCTATATCGACCCCTAGGGGTCTATGACAACCTGAAAGGGGTCTACGTCAGCGAAGAAAAATTTGGGGGTCCATGAAATGAAAATGGGGGTCCGCGGTAGTGGATCTCAACACATACACAGATAGTACCTATTTACTTACATCATACTATCTTATAATATCAAAATATTTCAAAAAGAAACAGACTGGACATCATTAGTCGAGGAAATTTAAGATTAACCCTTACAAAATTGACGCCAAATGTTGATAATTTATTAAAGCATCAGGTTCATCCTTCTCTCTAAAAATATTGACTTAAAAGCAACATAACCTAAGCAATGTTATTTTATTTATAGTTATGTTTATTTATTGTTACGTCTATTTTACATACCAAATACAAAATTTTATTTTGAGTAATTTTAATTTAAATTCAATTAATAAATGTATAAATTAACACGTGTTGTTTACTTTAAGTTTTTAACATTAAAATTCACTACAGTTAGAAATTTACTGGAGATCAATATCAGGTAAGTAAGGGGTCTACACAACACGAAAGAGCATGGCAAGGGGTCTACGACACAAACAAGTTTGGGGAACTCTGTCCTAGGGGATAATTTTTATGCTTTGGACCCGAAGGCCATGAGTTCGACTCTTAGTGAAATTTTACTTTCTTACTTTTCCCTTTCTCCCACAATGCTATCTCTCTATCTCCTTTACCGAAAGAGCTATAGACTTTTTATTTCGGATCTCTAGTCTCCAAATCCTGTACTTAATTTCATCCTGCAAAAGTGTCCATGCAGTTTTTCCGGTTTAAAAGTTACAGCGCGTTACAGAGTATTTATATCAGCGTAGTACATACCTCGCAGGTGTAGTCTGCAGTGTCCTGTGAACTCAGGGCCTCCAACTGCAGGCTGTAGTTGGAGTGCACGCGAACTCCACGCGGCATCAGCGTGTGCTGGTCCAGGTTATCCACTAGGAGCCTGTTGTTTTTGTACCATTTCACCCGGACCACTGCCTCTGGAATATGTTTAACAATTTCACAATAATTCTTTTTAATACATCTACTTTTTCTTGTTATCTGTCAACGAGACGAGTAAGTGTTCAACCAAAGGTATGTGATACGTTTGCACATAACATGGCGCAGATAATATAAACTGTACCACATTGCGCTCGTCGCTTTCAGATATAAGCTGTTAATTCTGGTTACCACAGTAATTTTACTAGTATACACCATAAATTTTACTAGCAGGGAAGAAAGTCTTGAAGTAGAGGCCTCGTAAAAGACGTAGGGATGAGCCCTCACTCCAGATTGTCCGCTGATATAAAAAGAGCTATTGGAAGAGCGAAATTAACCTTATATTCTTATGTGAACTAAATGCGAAAACTTGTTTTGGCTTTTTTTCAACCTATTTAACACTGGATATATGTATAAGCTAAAAGTTTTCTTAAAGGTAAATAAATATAAAAATAGCAATCGATAGTGCATCTTAGTCTTTAGATCGAAGGTCTTAAGCCTTAACTTTTTGTCTACTACTATCAATAACGTAATATAACTATTAGCTATATTATTAAAGAATAAAACGGTTTAAATACATAACACTAAAAGAGACGATCACCACGACAGTTTGCTACAAAGAGCATGTAATTTGATAACAATACCGGGAAGGGTCCACTGTGGACCTCTGGCCGTCAATTGGCACACAAAGATCCGAATCTACGCTCTCTTCCTGTTAATAAAGAGTCAACTACTGATACACGATGATTTTGATCGCGGAAGAATGGAGGCCCCCTGTCTCATACATATTTCTACATACTGATGAATTATTGTAGAGGAAAATATTTACATTATTATCAAATAGAATATTTCCTAAATATTTAGCTCCATCGGGAATATAACCTTTCTCTTATGAAGGTCCGGGAACCTGATGATCTTTTTAGTCGTCTTCTTCAACATACAGGGCCTTATATAGTCGTATACTTACTAGTAACAGCGCTGATAAATGTCTCAACGTAACGTAATATTTATAATGCTTTCTATGTTTAAATTTCTGTTCTTCATCTTCTTGTCGTGTTCTTTTATGTTTAATGGTTGGCTGTTAACTATTGTTATATACAGAAATTGATTCAATGGCATGTGATTCCCGTCCACTTCGATTGTTTTATTAATAAGCTTCTCCTTCTCCTTAGCATTTGTCCCGCCTTTTGTCGAAGTATGTCTTTCTACTACGTTCGCTCCACTTCACTCCGTCCCGGACGTCGCTTACTTTGAAATTGCAGCATTTTATATCATTAGTAAATACACGTAGCCATCGCAACTTCGAACATCTCCTCTGCTATTTGCCGTTTATATTGGGCCTAATTATTCTATTGCCTATGTATTCTTGTGGTCTCTTCTTCACGTGACTATAATACCGCAGCTAGCTTTCGTGTAATTTGTTGGCAATATCGCGTAATCTGTGGCTGCCGCATACATAACAGACATATGTTATTAAGGAGCTGTTTTATAATAAGTTTTTAAAGAATTATAATAAAATTTTAAGCGTGATCTTTTATAAGATATAAACGTACCCTTTTTTGGCCTGCACGCTTTGTATGGTGTTTTTGATTAGTTCAATTTATGTAAGCACACGGCTCTCTCCCGACGGGATGCCATCAAACCTACAGACGGACACTTTTGTGCTCTACTATTGAACAAAAGGCTTTGAAATAACGCATTAGCATAATTATAACTATTTGTAGATTAAATATTTTTTATTGAAACTTACAAAGATTATAAAATATCCTCGGTTTTTACAAATGGCGATGACCAACGAGGGAGTTTTAGTAGATAAATATCTCCAAGCAACATTTTGTCCGAAGAAACAGGAACTCTTTTTAAAACATCCTCTCCCTCCCAAAAGGCACATTTCTGAAGATTCCTCCCACTCTTTCCTAACGGCCTCTTTTCGAATATTTACCCTTTCTCTCCATATACATCTTTCCGAAGAATCCTTCTCGCTTTCCCAACGGCATATTTCTTAAGATTATTTCCAGGATATATCTCCTTTTTCATTAAAGAATTTCTTTTCGAATATACCCTTTATCCTTTTATCATTCCAAAAATTTCTTCTCCTTCTATTTCAAAGGTTTTTTTATAAAGATGTCCCAAGGCGCCTTTCTGAAGATTTCTCCAAAAGAAAGAAAGTTCAAGTTAATTCTAAAGTTAAACTTCTCCAAGTCCTTACCGCTTCCATCCATCTTAAGTCACTTTCGTTCAGAGACAGTACGCAATTACTATGTATAGTGTTTACTACAATTATACAGTTAAAACAAATCGCTGTTTACATTAATTTTTCTAATCTCATTATACCGCTGCGATGTATAACTTGATATTTAAAGCTAGTGATACACTGGGGCGACAAAGTTGACTCCTTTTTATATAACCATAGTTTTAGAAGAGGAAGAACAATCTTGATCAGCCGATAGACGTCCACTGCTGGACTCAAGCTTCTCTCAGTAGTGGGGGGATTTGGGCCGTCTCCCACTGGCCCAATGCGAGTTGGTGAGGAGCCAGAGCCTCGTTTTTTGATCAGCAGATTGCACCATGAGCAGGTGATGTCGGCTTGGGCCCCGTGTAGTGTTGTATGGAACCTTTTACACCCTAAGAAGTATATCTTTATCTAACGGTAAATATATATCATCGTCCATAAAAATCAGGCATAAAATACACAACACTGCTTTATGATATTTATACTATTTCGAGTAGTGTTGATCATCACGTATTACTGGGTGTGTAACCGGCGTAACTTTAAACAAATCGTTCCCATAAAGAGGTGTATCTTTTGAATAAATTAATTCGGACGGCGACCGCAACTATTATATATAACAAAAACACAGCGTTCAGTTGATTGCTTATTATGTTTTTATTATAGTCTTAAACCATCAGTATTTTTATGTTATAATCACATTACATTTTTTTTTATTTGTTCTGGCTACGATACGAGAAAGAGATTCACGATGATCACGAGATGGTAAGCGATATTGCCCATAATAATTTGGCACTAGTAAGGTACACAGCACCACATCATGCTCGTCGCTTTGAGACATGAGTTGTTAAATCTTGTTACCTCAGTAACTTCACTAGCATACAGGACCCTTCAAACCGAACCGTTTTACTGGTGGTAGGTGCTGTTTGCTGAAGACCGACTATGTAAGTATCACCGCAGCTCCTATTGCTACTGCCAAATAGTAAAGTGCTCCCTGATGAGTGTGGACGGAAGTCGCAGTGTATTCTTGAAATACTACAGAGCCGTTATCGGGGAGGCAATTAAATGAAATAAAGAGTGACAGAGTAAATAAAGTGGGAAGGAATATAAAAGTAAGCAAAGAAAGAGAAGTAAATAATAAAGAGATGGTACAATTCCCTGTCCAACTTTGCGAGGAAACGTAATAAGAAAAAATATATAATAATGTGCAAAATTTACTGTGTTCCTGTTTGAAGGGTACTGTATGCTATTGAAATTACTGGGGTAACGAGACTTAACATATTATTTCTAAAGACGACGAGCGCAATGTGTTAATTTATATACCAGTCTTTCTCAAAGTGGGCGATAACGCCCCCTGGGGGCGTTTGAAACCTAGAAAGGTCGTTAAGAGCCCCAGAAAAAATTGGGGGTGCTTGATGTATAATTTGTAATTTCATTTACTTTATATAGTATTTAAAATTTCACTAAAACCTGCTGCACTGTTTTCGTGTAAAATCGAACCTGATATCAACAATCTTATTAAATATAATCAAATTCATCCATCTCATTAGATTAGTATAAAAACGAAAACATATTACATATTTACATTGTTTCTTTTAATTCGATTAAAATATATTATTAATATTATAAAGTTGGATTTTATTTGCTCTACACTGGTAAAAATTTCTAGTTTTGAATGTAAGTTTAAACATCAAAACCGACTAACATAATTAAATTATTTAAAGTAATGAAATTGCACCAACACTACAAGATAGTATTTTGTGGAGTACTTTACAAGAGACCTATGTCCAGCAGTGGACGTCCATCAGTTGAAATGATGATGATGATGATGAATGCAATTGTGGTTTTTAAGTTTTAGAAGTGTACAAAAAATAATTGATTTCCAAAGAGGGTGGTAAAGGAAATAAGTTTGATAATCACTGGTATATACAATCTTATCCAGCGTCATGTTGTTATGGGTAAACGTATCACTTAACATCAGGTGAACGCTTTACTTGTCTCATCGCCTAGTAGTACATAACTGTTTGTTGGCTGCAATAGGAGCTGCCGCGGTAACTACCTAGGCGGTCTGCGGCAACAGAGACCTACCAACAGTAAAAATTAAGTAATAAATACAAGTGGCCCATACAAAATTGTGAAACTTTGTGCAGCAACAACTCGACAACATGACCACATAGCAATAAAACTCCAACGGCTCTGATCTTATCTAAGCGAGATCTGTCTGTATGACAAATGTTCAGCACCAGCTCCTGCACCTTGTAGTTCTCCAGATTGGAAATTGTTGACGGACAGACGGACATTGTCGTTTAAATAAGGATTTACTTAGTAAAACCAAAACCTCGCCAAACCTTGGACGCAGTTTTGATGTAAAAAAAAACCTTATTGTGTACATTATTAATAAACAATTTCTAGTTAACAATGTGTGTGTTTTATTGTTATATTTGCGCTGGTGAAATAACAATAAGGTGAAAACAAAAGTATAGGGTTTTTTGTTTGTGACACACGGACAGACACAATGCGGTGAATTGTTACGCTTTTGCGGATACAGGGAGATTGGCCCATACAAAATCATCATTTTGCGAATTGACCAGTCCACGTCATCCGGCTGATAATGATAGTGATGAATTTTGATTGCGGTGTTATTAATATCCTACTAATATCTTAATCTAAGTGTAGTTTAGTTCTGTAGTCGCGGGCTATCATGATATATTTATAGGTAAGTCCTGCCTTTCGTAGAAAGGTACTGAATACCTTTCCTTATTTATTTTGAGTGTATTTTCTTTTGATATCAAATCATTTAAATTTTAATATTGCAGCCGATTTACTTTAATGAGAGGTTTATTGGAAAAGAAAGTGTTCAGGGATTATGTCTGCTGTTTTACTTATTGCCTTTTGTATTCTTTTAATATTAATCCTACTAATATATTTACTTTCTTGGCGTGCGTCCGTGCAGAATGGGATCTCACTATGCCAACTTAATGGCAGACATATATACATACCTATAGTAACAAAGTAATGAATTTATTATTTTTATATTATTTATATGTTTTTAGTTGTTTTGTTGCTAATGCAAAGGGCAACTACTTATATTTTATATAGGGGAAAGAGAAAAGATACTTCTTCAAATAACACCAGGGTCAAAGTTGTGAGATGATACAGCACCTTCCAAATCGGAATACAGTAATGTTCGCATATTACTATTTGGCAGTAGAAATAGGAGCTGCGGTGATAACTACCTAGACGGTCTCCGGCAAGAGACCTACCACTCGTTATATCCCTTTGTTTCTACTTTTCCTTACTTTCAAATTTTGTTTTTTCTCCTATACATTTTTTTCCAATAATTATTCTTCAATTTTCTATAACACTTTCGTTTATTTTCTTGGGAGTGAAGACTCAGGAAAGCACTATTCAACGCCACGCGATAAGGAAGCTCATCATCGCTACGATAGACAAATCTCCGGCAACAAACACTCTTTTTTAATATCAGTGTAAACCTTTGGATTATTACTCTCCCTTACGAAATGGTGACGTTGAGTTTATTAACCAAAACCATGTAGATGGTTTCAGCATTTGAAAACGGTTCATTATTTCCGTTTAAAACACTATCGTGATTGTTATCATCATACCTTTATGCATTAAAGTAGTCCACTGAAAGGAATTTAGAGGTTTTAACTCCATCATAACTCTAATATCCAGAAACAAGATACATCCTAATGATTTCCCACCGCTTCAATAATCTTTCAATGAGATAATATTGTAATGAATGACATCTTTCTTAATGCATTATATATGTTCCTTATACCAGATAACGTTTTGATACTTGATCAAAATTCAGAGTAAGTAGTTCTGATTAGAATAAATACATTAGCACCCCCCTGGCGGTAATTTTTATTTTTGAATTATTGTTGGTTTGGCTTTGATTTTGTCCGTAAAGCCTATTCTTCGTTAGATATTCATTGAAAAGCACGGCAACGTTTAGATTCATGCCTGTCGTAACACGTCACAGATTAAAAATGACTTTCGTCTTAATTTTTTTTTAAACTTTATTTGCAAACAAAGGTACAAAAAGGCGGGACTTAATGCCAAAAGGCATTCCCTCCCAATGTACCATAGGATTAAGAAAAGAACTTAAGTAGGGGTGCAGAAGCGCGTTATAATCTAAGATAGACTTAATACTTTTTTAGTATAGTTTATAAATATTAAATGTCATAAATTGGCGCGTACAAACATAATAAAGATATATACTGTGTGAAATATTATATTGGTAATAAATACATATATATATATAGTAATTAGTACATAATAGTCTTTAATTGTGATTGATATTATATACTTTAACAAAGATTAGAAAAGAGTCTACTTTATAGCCCCACTATTGAAAATCGGAAATTGTAACATTCAAAAAACATTTTAAGTAACACTACAGATTTTTATTCTTTTTAAAAAGAAAAAAATCAAAAAATCTTGAAAATTTTTTATTGTATTTATTAACAAACCAACAGCACATAATGATAATTTTTAAAAATTTTCATAAATCTTACAAAGAGGTTTCCATGTACATTCTGTAAAGATAAAAACATTTTGGAAAGCATAAACAGCCTATTTGGGTTTTTCTCCTCGGGAGTCAAGGTCATTCATAACACTGACGAACTGTGTGCTGGATGTGGTATGAAAGGGATTGTCACTGGAACATGTCGCTTTCCTCTTTATATTTATCTTCAACGAAATCTCAAGCTGAGTCCCCATAATGACTTATGCGGGTGTTGTGTTCATCCACTCTTCTACGGCTAAAATGAGGCCACTCCAAGTCCTCCAGAAC
>DWLS01005641.1:0-12466 GCA_018246255.1 Pachliopta kotzebuea | reverse complement strand
TGCTAGGTTAATGCGCTTTACCATCATCTTCACTTAACACCAGGAGGGATAGTGGTCAAGCATTAACCTATACATGAGTAAAAAAAAAAAATATAGCATTTGGGTTAAAAATTTTACTGTTCATGTTATTAGCTTCTATATATTTTATATATTGATTGATAATCCTTGTAGTTTTTTTACGTAATAAAAAATATTTTTAGATCCTTCGTTTGAGCTTTTCGCAGGTTAACATTTGTTTGTCATTAAAAATCGCTTCGAAATGTTCTACTTTAACATATGTAAGTTCAGAAACGTATTATAATGTTCAAATTAATTTAGTTATTTGAAATTAATCGAGGTCTAAATTCAGAAGTGGATAAAGGTAGCAAGAAAAATGACCATAAATTTTTTGTTAATTCTTATTGACTGTTTCTTTTTTGTGACGTTTGTTTGACTCTTATACGTTTGGTGGTTTGCAGACGGCGAAGTAACTATGATACCAACGCGGAGTGGCAAGAAGTTCCTTATGATGGTCAACGGCTACACTTACTCCCAGATTAATTACGGTGTCCATTGGTTTTGCTCGTCTAAGGCGCAGGGCTGCGCGGCCCGCCTCCGAAAGTATCCTGACAACAGGATCGTTAAAGTCAACACGACGCACACACACCCGCCTCCGAAGTACATCGTCAAACACGGCGTGTACTTCAAAATATAATCCATACCATCTCCCGCAAATCTAAAAGTATTTCCTTCTGTATACGTACTTATTATTAAGAATTTTTTTAAGTATTTACCCCATATCGTGTTTGTTTGTGTGTATTTTTAATAACTATTTATTATTGTATTACTACAAGTTACGCTTCAATGTTATTTTACCTATTGAATTGAAATTATACTTTTATATTATTTGTTCTGTTTTAATTTTCTATCTTTATTTAATTGAGTGTATATTTATCATTTTACACAAATTCATCACTGGTCAAAACCGAGTCCGTACTGGTAATGTTTTATAATAATAAATTGAATAGACGAGTACTGACTCCGGCGTGACCCTTTCTTTTACAAATTATTAAACATTCATGAAATCCGAAATACAATAAATAAGCAGTAGTTAAATAAGATATTTTAGAAATAAGTAATGTCATAATAAAAATAAATACAGTTAAAAATTGGTCAATGTTTCCATTAGCGCTGAATATGACATTAATTTGATTGGGCGTTACAGACGTGCAGTTCATACCGACGGAGAAAGGGAAATATATTTTAGTGTTACGCGGTTTCACCTATTCGCAAGTCGGAGGCAGATTCTTTTACTGTTCCTCGAAGCACATGGGCTGCAGAGCCAGGGTGCGGCTGATGGCAGGGAAGCTGGTGCCGTCGGGAGATGAGCACAACCACGCGCCGCCGTCCCACGCCCGGTGCGGTAACGGAGCCTTCGTCCAGCTCCGGCCATCCAACAGTTCCCTTCCTATTCTCCCCTCGCCCCTCACCTCACCCCGCGCAGCCTCGCTCGCGTTACACGCTCTCAACTTCCCTAGAATCATGCCCAAAACGGATCTCTGGCAACGTCTACCGTCTACAGACACGAAAAAGGATCATTAAATCGAAGAGAAACATTTATAAATTGTTAAATGTTAAACATAGTTTAATAATTTAGGAGCCTTGCTAAATGTTGACACGTTTGATCTCCAGATGTATACATCCACCATATCCTTGTAAATAGCGCGTGGACGGCACTTATTAAGTATAGGCATAACTTTCAGTGATATTTCTACACGATACGTAATTCGGTGATATTTGTAATAAATTATGAGCCTTATTATATTTGTTACTTAAGCTGAATCTTCTACTTAGGTATATACGTTATTTTGAATATAGTTTGTATATATTTATTTTATTGTTTAATATTGATCGCAATTATATTATTGAATACATACCGCTTAAAGTTTAAGAACAATCTTTTATTTCATTGCCTATAATATACTTGGATCTGTGATGTTACATAATTTTTAATATAATTGTTATATTTTATATAAGAAATGATGTGGATATGTCATAAAATATTGTCTTTATGCTATTAACTTGATTTTATGTTTCAAATGATGTACGATGTGAAGAATGTAAACATGTATACAGCAAAGTTAATGTTGATGTTGATGTGATTAAATTTTAATTTGTCGTGTTTACAGTCGTTAGGTTTTGTACTTCAAAGATGGGCAAGCCGCAATTGTGTATTGGCGATCAACGGTTTTGCGAACGTTCGAATAGCGGAATCAAAGTGAATTGGAGATGTACCAAACAACCGCGAGGTTGTCGGGCCCGCGCCAGCACTATAGAAAACCGCATCGTGCGCTTGGAAAATATACACAACCATTAAACACTAGACCAATCTAGAAGAAATTAAGGTTAACATGAAATATAACGGAGATTTATTTATAATTAAGCTAAGCGCTAAAAGCGATCCATGAGAAAAAATTAAAAACATAAGTAACGTTTAAATTGGATTACTACTGATACTAGCAATGCTCATTCAAATGCAAATGAAGTTGATGTTTTTTTTTTGTTAATAACCTTTTTAGTCAATGTTCAAAGGTTTTTAGATTTATTAAGTGTTTTCTGTAATTGTTGCAAAGGAGAACATCTTATTGTATCGTTTGGAAGGGCATTGTGATTTTATTTTAGGTACTGTTGTATTATTTAAGAAGCGCAGTACATATATAGTTGTACATAATGAGACTTTTGTATATTTACTCTGTATAACAAACAAAATATTATGTAAAACTTCAAGCGACAAATGTAATAAGTTACGTTAGCTTGATTTCCTACACCATGTGTTTGTTCCAATTGATCTCTTATTAATTAAGATAGTAAAGTTTAATGTATTAAAATGAAATACAACGCTATTTGTTTTGACTAAAATGTTTCTTAATTAATACATTTAAGTTTAATTTTGACTCGAGGCCAAACGCCCGAACTCTTTTCTAGACACATTTTATTTTGCAATTTTATCTGCGTTCTGTATAAGTCGGCATTCTAAGAAAGTATTTCTGTGGTATGCATTCGTGAGTGTGGAATCGCCAGCTGTTTTTATTATATAGTTAATAACAGTAAATAGATTATCTATGAAAATATTTGTAAGTTAATGTTGGCAACACTACGGCGGCGCTAGTGAGCGGAGATGACGTCACTGCGTTATGAGGCGCCATCTACCTAGTCGCTAATAAGTACCTACGCGATCGCTCTTTCATCTACACTGTGGTGCTAACTTCTCCTGTATACACGAATGCTTATCCACTGTAAAATTAAAGTGTTAACCTCTCTTTACCGGGTCAAGTTACGAATTACAATATTGTACTAATACATATTTAAAAAACCCAAAAAAGTTTAAATGGAAAGGTTAGGAAGACTAAGAAATGTGGAAGAGAACAATAGATAAACAAATTTTCTTTCAACAATTTCTCTTCAAGGGATTGTTGAAAGAAAATGTATATCACAATTTTTCATTTTCCAGAACAAGAATACTTATAGGAAGACATTTTCCTTTCGGAATAAAATAGTGGGAAAAAGATCTAAGAAGGTGTATTGTATGTAGCACTGGTGGTAAAAGACCAGAATCGAGATATCAGTGCGAACATTGTAATGCGGGCTAGTGCTTATACCTCTGGTTTGAGAACTATCACACCAAATTGCACTATTAATTTCTTCATTACATCATCAGCCAGTAACCGCTCACCGCTGGACATAGACAAAGATTTGCTCTCCGATCGGTCCTGCGCTGTTTGCATCCAGCGGCTTCCCGCTGGTACTGATCTGATGAAGGTGATTCATGAGTGATGATTTCTTCATTTATTTTATATTGTTCTTATTAATCTATGCCAGTTTATGGCAATTTAATATAAATTAAATAAACATTGTTTTAATTATCATTACCTTAAAATTTCTGTGAGTACTCGCTATTAGTTTTACACTGATTGTAACAAAATACATTTTCGCTTCCGTGAAAAACTTTTTTACGAGTAATAAACGTGTTGCAAATGTTAATAATTTATATATCTTCATCATCATTTGCCGATACACGTCCACTGTTGGACGTAGGTCTGTACCAATAATGGAGGGATTTTGGCAGCTTTCCACCATGCTGGTCCAATGTGGGTTGGAAGGAGGATATATCTTTATGATTATAAGTTATAAGTTAGTAAATATGTTGTTTGTGTTCATGTCGTAGTAGTGAAATGTGATAACATCTTTTTTAGATTTAAGTTACTATAAGATATTATAGTTTATTTATTTAAAAACTAAATGAGAATTATAATAGTAACTAATCCGTGTGTGTGTTTTTTTAATATAAATTTAGTATTAAGAGATATTTACATTAGGTTTTTAGGTTCGGTTTAATAACGTATTGCGTTAATGTTACAGTTCCGAGATTCGTCTACACGCCTAAAGGTACGATCATGCTTCTGTATGGGGGGATGAGGTTCTCGAGGAACTATCAGAACGGAGCCAGGATCTCGTGGAAGTGCAACAAGGCGGCCTGCATCGCGCGTGTCAACACACTTGGCAACAAAGTGGTTTACACCCGGAACATGCACAATCACACAGATTTCTAATTTAACTAATATATTATAACATTAAGCTACGTGTATATGATAATTTATTTCGATATTATATCTTGTAATTGATTGATCAAATATCTGATTAGAATATTTATTAATAAACGTTTTATTCTCTTTTGATGTAATGGTATGTACATATGGTGTTTTAATTAAATTTGGAATACCTTCTCTATGATTGTATGGCTAGGAATTATCCATAGCCAACATGTTGTAGTAAATAACTTTCCTATAGATTTAAAGTATAGTTAAATATTTTATAAGGAATCGGGATTAATATTGAGATGAACTCAACTATCAAAAAGTATTTAATTACTGCAAATCAATATATTGCTGCGTAATTCGGGCTATTGCAAAAATACTAAACGGTAAACGATTCTATGATACGTCTACCTGGTTATTAGATTTTATTATATATTTAATGTAACAAAAATCAAGTTTATGTTCTTGAAAACTGATACTTCATAGAAAACTTCAACTAAATGGGAATCGAGCCTAAGCATCATCAAGTTACTTATTGCGAAGTTCGACCAGATTTTTAACTCATGTATTATCGCTTCGTGGGGTCTATTTTAACCTATCCTGGTCTTCCTGTACAGTTACTCAATTGTCTTTTAACTGATTTAGCTCCACTATAACCTAACTATCACGAATGGATATCGGTTTTGTGAAATAAATTTACGTGTTTGAGTACTTGTCAGTATAATGTTTTAATGATACTTCATTATAAGCAAATACAAGCTGTAGTTTTGTACTTTGTAAGTTTGTTCCTTTGAATAATATAATTAACTACTATTTGTCAAATTTAATTTTATTATTTTTATTTTTTTATTGTCTGTAACTTAGGATAACGTTATGTAATCTCGAGGTAATATCAAGACTTTACCTAATATGTTGTAATTGAAGTTTGTAATAAATAATGCACAAAAAGTCAAGGTGAAAATTTTTTCTTGTGAAATGAAGGTAAAGTCGTGTAAATTTTTAGGCTCAAGGTCAATTGACTATTACTACGGAACGAGTAAGCAGGGTAATCCAGTGCTCGTTGTGGACGGGCACCGGTTCAAACTGATGAGGAGAAACGGTAGCAAGTCCCGATGGCTCTGCATCAAGACCAACGATCGTTGCAATGCTTTCGTTGTGACCGAAAGCGACGCCATCGTCAGAATGGTGGACAGTCACACCCACTGACCGTTCCTCTGCAATTTTCCCACTGTTTGCTATCAATATTTATTTTTGTAAAAAATAAAAAAATCTACACTTTAAACTCTTGTTTTATTGTAATTTTTTGCCAAAATAAAACACGAGGTAATATACTTTATTAAGTTTTAGCAACTAGGTTACTTTAGCGAATTACGAGAGGTCTTAATCCAGTTTTCTAAAAACTGTTTCAAAATTTTCCAGGTATAGCGAGTGCTCTAAAATTTGAAATGACAAAATTTGGGAACCCAACGATTTTGTGGGGAAATTATCGATTTATAAAGAAGTTGACTCGTCGTATGAAAACCTGGTGGGAGTGCACGGCGAGGAAGAGTTCTGGTTGTCGTTGTGTAGCGGTCACCGTAGAGAATCGGTTAGTTAAACTTAACGGCTGGCATAATCATTAATTAGAAATTTACAAAAAAATTCAATGAAAATGTCACAAGGAGCACCTGATCTGCGGAGACAGTCTCAGTTCTGTATTTCCTTGTTATTAAGTAAATATACTATAGATACAAAGGCAACTCTGTCTCTTTGCTCCTTTAGATAAGCAGGTTTTATTGTACATGTAGATATAAATTGGTTTATTAAGTGTATGTGATTCGTGTTAATTGTTGTTCTTAGATTTAAATGTAAAAATAGTATTAAGAGAATTTTTTTTGTCAAATTATAATAAAGAATTAGTTGTAAAGAAATTAATAAATGATTATAAAGACGATATGTTTCCTGTGAATATAATATCAGTTTTTAAATAAATATATATATAACATAGAATATATATTCACGTTACGAAGTTTTATGTCAACGAATTGATTTTAACTGTTTTTTTTTTACTTTAAGAAAGAGTTCGTTTAATATTTTTCTGAGGGAATTAGTTTCTATGTATAGAGTTTAAGTATGAAGTATCTGTTTATTTTCATTCCTTTCTATTTATAGAATTGTAAATTATTTTTTATTAGTGTACGAATAAAAAAATATCATTTTAAATAGCACTTAAATTATTTTGTCGAGTAGACAAATACAAGATTAAAGAAAAATTTGTGAAAATTCGTTGAGTTTTCCCTTAAGGGCAGTCATGTAAGTTGTTACTGAATTTCAGTGCCGAAGTTCGGGTTATCGCAGCGCGGCAATTTGATAGTGCAGATCGGAGACTGGAGATTCAACAAGCACGCCTCTTGGGGTTCGAAGGTTAGGTGGACATGCATCAAAAAGAAATACGGTTGCACAGCTGCGATCACCACCATCGATAACGTAATTGTGAAGACCCTGGGCAAGCACAACCATTAAAAACAACCATTATCACGACTTTCAATACTTTTTATATCAAAGGCAAGCTTTAAGAATGAAATAAGTGAGGGCTAGTCTAATATTATTGAAATGCGAAATTATGTTATTGAATTATTCAATAGTTTATTCGTAGTTTTTGAATGCAACAAATACGAGATTCACTAGTCCTGTAACTTTAATACACTTTTCTGTAATCGGATGGGACCTTAACCGCATTATTCTTAGTTAAGTTATTAATATTTTTTATTAGAATGAATGATATCTTTAGACGTTAGACGTCTGTCTACTGCTGGATATAGGTCTTCCCTAATTTTGGAAGAATTTGGGCCGTCTTCAACCACGCTGGCCCAATGTCTATTTATGGGGAGGCAAATCCTCGTTTGCTCATTAGCAGGGTTCAAGAGCAGGTGAGGTTGACTTGGGTTCCGTGAGTTGTTGTGTGAGACCCCTTTCTATGTATTGATTGTTTAAATTTTTAAAACATGATAAGAATAATTATACTATAATTTAAATACATATTTATTAATTATTTAAACATATGATTCGTGTCCTGTAAATAACAGAGGCTGATTTCATATCAGAAAAAAATGTGGCAAAATGTACTTAAAATAATAATAGTTTTGAGATTTTTTTTAATGGTTTATGTATATAAGTAGATATAAGGATTGTGATGTATCTACTAAATTGTATATAAATTCATATCAATATCACAATTATCATAATCTTTATATACTTCATTAATAAAAAATCCTAATATTTACTTCCTTTCATGAAATATTTTGTATTTCTTCGTGAATATCATCATTTTGTATTTATTTTCAATAAAATAGTGGTCTTTGATCTAGGCATTGCTATATTTAGTATACATAATTAATTTTATTTAGTTCGTATTTAGGTTTGATTGAATCGAATTGATTATATAAATAAAACATAAGGTTCGGTATGTTTGTCAATTTTGACTTAAAATAAATAGCAAATTGAAGTTCCTTGAAACATAAGCAATGTAACTAAAAGATATTAGTGTAAACCATTTTAATAGCTATAGAATGTAGTTTTTTAAAAAAATTCATAAGTAATATCCGCTAGTGGATAGTAAGAGATGAAGTAGATTTTTAAGGTTGTACGCCTGAAATTTTATAATGCTCAATAAAGTTTGATACGATTTTTGTTTTTTTATATTTTATTACAAACAGTAGTAGAGATATTGTCCGATGTTCTACGTATACGGTTCTAACAAACAGTGTGATTTCAGATTTGAATCCTGTGTTCGCTCAGTCGCAGCGCGGCAATCCGGTGATCATGATAGGACAGTACCGGTTCAACAGAGTCAATAAGTACGGGAGCCGAATCAGATGGGTCTGCGTGAAGGCGAAAGCGGGCTGCAGGGCCTCCCTGCACACCATGGACAACGCTATAGTACGAGTTTGGGGTTTCCACGACCCCATGGCGCACACCAGTGCCAATAGATTTTAATTTAATTAAAGACCAACTACTGACAAGTTTCCAAACACTCCGTTAACTAACAATTAAATATTATTAACTAGCGATTATGTATTTAATAAGAAGCCTTTTTGCTTGTTATTATAGATTATCATCAATTAAACTTAGTATGGATAAGGACAAATTGAAGTAATTGTAAATTGTTATTAATAAATTGTAATGTATATAAAAAAAAAATTAAATCTAAAAATTTAATTAACGAAATTCATGGGGGGTTATCCGTAGATTAATTCTTTTTGAAACTATTGAATTGTACAATGATGATTTTTAAAATTGGTCCTATTCATCGTCGGCAGTTAACTATATACAAATATATGTAGGTACAATTATAAGTAGGTTATTGAGCATATCGGGGATCGATAATAAAATATTTTTGTATTAAGCACATTATACTTTGATTTTATTATGGTTTAGTTTTCACGGCGTACGTCTTAAGGACTTTTAGATTCATAAAGAATCGGTGCTTTTTTCATAGACGTCGCTTCTTTACACGCACCCGAGGCTTAAACGCGAACCTTCGATATCTATAAGCATTTCCGTTTCCTTTGATGGGGTTGGTAGTACATAAGTGTTAAAAATTTATTAGTACCTATATAGTTTTAGTTGAGTAGCGTTGGTTTACTAACTCTATCTCTTAGGAGTTAACAGAGAAATTTCATTACGTTACTAACTTAAATATTACTTAGGTTCGGTGGTGGATAAATAGTTTAACACTTTTATTCAGTATTTAATCGTGAGTAATGTTTATCATGACTAATATTTTACTACTTAACTACATAAAACATGTATTTATGGTTTTTTAAGTTTCGTTTTATTTACAATTATCCCCTACCGATAAATTGAAAAAAAATACTGTGCATCTTTTAAGAAACCTTAGAATACGGTATATATATTGTTATTATTACTTTTTAAAAATGTTCTTACGTATGAAAATTTCAAAAATTGCTAGTCTTATAATGTTTCAATTTTTATCAGTCATTTCAGTTTTTATTTATTTATTTAAAAGACAAGTAAAGTATTCACGTGATGGTAAGTGATACGTTTGCTCATAAAATTCGGCACTGTTTAAGGTAATATACACTGCACCGGTGCTCGTCGTCTTGAGATATATTAAATCTCATTGTTCCAGTGATGTCTAGCTTAGTATACTCTTCAAAGTCTTACATAGTAATCTATATACATATACTATTAACATAGTATTGTTTGTCGGTTGCAATAGGAGCTGCTGTGGTACCTACCTAGATGGTAGCTGGCAACAGAGACCTATCGAAACATGAATACAGCGAGAGCTTTCCGCTGTTTCCATCCAAAATGAGGGCAGGTTAAAGTTATTTTTACGTTTTTATCTTTCAGTTACTATGATCCGCACGAGTAGAGGCACACAGATGCTGATAGCGGGTAAGTTTCGGTTCACAAAGCAGACGGAAGGAAAGCTGACCACCAGATGGCAATGCACTACCAGGACCCGCACTAAATGCAAAGCATTTATCACTACTGTCAAAGACATCGCGGTCAAGACTTACTTAATACATAATCACGATTAAAGTTACTTTAAACCTGATTTTGGTATTCTTAACGAAGGTAAAAGCTACATCTGAAAGGACGCAAGTTTTTGTCATTGATTTCATAAATAAAGTTACTTATACAAATATAATACTAAAGTGTATTATTTATATATACTATGCTCTATATGGTACTGTTTTAAAGCAGGACCTAATTTTTTTTAAGACTGAACAATGAAATATTGATTTTTACTCTACTATTTAGAAAAATAAACTGAAATATATTAATTTTTTTTTATTCATGTTATGGTAATTTGCACCATAAAGTTGTTAATGTTTATGACAGTACGTACTATTTTGTTAACGATTGTCTTAATCGTCATCACTTGCATGGTTACTGTTGGAAATGTCTTCCGAAAAAATTTAGTAACTGATCCGGTGTTGTCCGCATTTGATGACCCATTAACCAGAACTAATTGTTCTTTTAAAAGAACAATAGGTATTCTGTATAAATAGGTTACTTGTAATTAAATTTCTTTACGTACTTAGTGTAAAAGTTGTTCTAATACATAGTTAATAAATATTAGATATAAGTATTAGTATAAGTAAATAAATTACTAAGTATTGGTAACGTCTGAAAGGAGTGTGAAAACAAAAAGAAATTAAGCGGTCTCCTTGTTTAAGTTTATCTTCCTTGGCGGGATCACTTTTGACCGAGTGGTCATGATCATCAATTCAGGTGTTGGTGGAAATCTGCACGACACTTTTTGATGACCATTTCCTCGTGCATTCGTGTAGTAATGAGCCATTTACAGCCGCTTTTATCTGGCTTTTTATAGTCCATTGCCGATGGTAATAATAAAGTCTTTCAATCATTGGAGCTAATTGCAATTTTAGACACATTTAGCATATCAATTAGTGAGGGCAGCTTTTTGAGGCAGGAGTTATTTCTTCTGAATCTCTTCATAGAAGTGGCGGCGAAGATAGTCTAAAACGTTTTGCGCAGGAGGTTGGCAAGACTAATATTTTAGTCATAGCATTTATCGTTTCACCAGAATGAAGAGAATAAAACATGAGGCTGATAAAATGTTTCAACGGACTTAAGAATTCATACTGATAGTTTAAACAAGTTATTAAATTGTAAATTGGTTAAAAATAAGTTTATAATATTTTGTCAAAGAACATGTTTTATTATTCTGGTGTTTAAAAGTGACTATATACACATAAGTGTATGTACAGGTTTTGTAATAGTAGATGATAAGATAGCATAAGTATTAAAAGATGTAAATAGAAGTTAAAAAGCCCTGAATAACAATGTCAGGGAAAAGCAGAAATTATAAAAAAAAATTCTTTCTATGTTTATCTGCGAGAAGCTTCTCTTCAGCAGATATGAGTTGATCTCATTAAATAATGTAACATTAAACATGTTACTAAAATGATACATAATACTATTAATGCAATTTTAATTGCGTACCTGTTTTTTTTGTTCATAATTTCAGTGAAAGCGATATGGACTTCGAGAGGTACTCAGCAGTTGTCAGCAGGCGGATTTCGATTCACCAAAGATAAAACAGTCGGCTCTAAGGTCCGTTGGCAGTGTACCACACGTTATAGCACCAAGTGCAAGGCTTTTATTACCACCATCGAAGGATTCGCTGTGAAAAAATTCCTCAATCACAATCATGATTGAGAAGAAAATAAAAGTTTATAATTTAACGTCTTCTTATTCAGCATCGCGAAACCTTTTTTTAATAGTCAAACCTTAAAACCTTTTTAGTTTAGTTCAGTAACAATGAAATAAACTTCCTATAGATTATCCAAGAACCAGTAAATATTGCATATTAAAATTAATATGTGATTAATTACATCAAATTTGTCAAATTACAAAACTACGTGTTTCGCGAGCGTACGAAGCGGACGTGTTACAAAATAATTTTTATTTTTAAATATATTCTGCATTTGAATTTAAACCGTACAAACAAGTGCTATTAAGTTCATGATGACTTGTGTTAATTAAGTGCATCATACGCCATTCCTATTCCTCCAAACACTGTGCTACGTGAAATCTTCGAGGTAACTGCTCTTCACCTCTTTGAGTGAAAGAAACGGGCTCCGTATTTAGTCCTCCTCGTGTGACGTTTACATCTAACCAGACATCAGCAGAAATTATCTACACGGATCAACAATGAACGCGCAGCTCTCGCCATCTAGAAGTGGTCTATCAGAGCGTAATGATTCGCAACTAAATTTGACAGAAAATCAAGAAGTATCTCAAATTACTCTTAGAAACAAACGTAAACATAATGAAGATAAATGTATCAAAAACGAACTGGTTGAAATAAGAAAGCAAATGGCAGAAATGATGTCACTTCTAACATCCGTAAACAA
>DWLS01005640.1:0-12467 GCA_018246255.1 Pachliopta kotzebuea | reverse complement strand
CGGACTATAGTCGGAGACCTTGTTTGCTTATCAAATACTTGTTTGTTTTTATAATTTTTATCTACTAATAGCAAAAGTATCAATATCTTTTGAATAATAACCATGTAACGAATGTCTTTGACTGACTCCTATATATATTTAAATAATAAACGGGATAGATATATATAATATAATTGATAATAGGCATTTGTTATCGGAGACCGTCTAATTAGACAAGACCGCTGCTCCTATTTTGTATTGTTATAAATAAGTTTATCATTTACCATCAGAAAAACTTCCTGTTTGTATCGTCGCTTTATGGAATATAAAAAGCGGTTTACATATCTGGTATCTGTTACGTTTTTCTTTCTTATTTTTGTAATTTTTTCAACATAATAAATCGCACAATTATGTATTAAACCTACGTTAAATATGATGACATGTTAAACTGTATCTGTTCAAATGAAAATAAAACCCTGTTTAAGTCTACGGCGTTTAAATTGTCGTGTATAATGGATCGTAAATTTCCACGCGTCTTTCATAATGATTTCTCGTATTTCTCATCGTTTTTGCGTATTTATGAAAGTGTAACCTTCATATTTTTTCGACTGTGAGAGTAAAAAATATCATTATAATAAAATTATTTTGTCGAAAGACAGGTAATAGTTTTTATACATATAAAAATGTGGGTGCTATTACAGCTTTTGTTAAATTTCTGTACTGAAAGGATTAGTTTAGAGAAATAATGATGTACGAAACTCAATAACAACGAGTAATGCAGTTTTATTTTTTAACCCGCCACTGTTTTGTGTGAATATTCCTTATATAATTATTTAATATTCATTTGATATTAACCAGCCTAAATACGTGCTATGTGGAATTCATTCTAAGAGATCTATGATGATGAGGTTCATCAGTGGATCTTGATCGGTTTGATTGATGATGAAACAAAAAAAAAAGGTATTGCAATCAAACATAGGTTGTGTAAATCTAGGCGTTATACGGATTAAATATAATTACTTTGGGAGCCGTAAAGGACTTAATCCTATTAAGTGAACGGAAACAAATCAAATAGATTTACTGAGCCGACATTTTTTGATAGGTTTTTCCCTTTCTCTTTATTTGGAAATCATACAATAAATCGTATTCGTTACGACAGCGGCCATTTTTAAATTTTAAATATTGTAACAGTTTTCAACATAACTTCACGATAGTCAAAAGTATAGTAAATCTCATGAACTCCGCAGCTAAAATTCCTGATCTGCAACTTTTACGACTAGATGACGATCCGAACTGTGGTAGTGTACGTATTTTATGTGCGGGACAAGACGTGACTCGTCGTGATGACGTTAGTTTATATCACGAGGTTATTGGAATATGGAAGTAACAGTGGATTTGTTACCAGGTGAATAGTTTAATCAAAATTTTACTGGTTTGTTAGTCGGCGGTTGTCTACGTAGTTAAGTACCGGGAGTGCTGCTTGGGGTTTTTAAAAGGAAAAGGTATTAATACGACCAAGTGGATCAAGATTTATTTACGACTGGCTTATAATTAGAACAATTCTTAATTAAGGCCTTATCTATTAAACGCCGGATGTCCACCAGTCATTTCTTAAAATTAAGCTCTTATCTGTTCATAACAATTCTTAAAACTAAGCTCTTATCTGCTCATGACACTGCATGCATCGTCAGCATCACCCACCTATTACATTAAGCAAGCGTTCACACTGCATAACTACGTATATATGAAAGTTCCTGTTAATTCGGGTGTCAAACAGCAGTGTGGTTTTTTTATTATTAATGTTTGTAGCCACTCGGTTTGATACATTGCTTAAAGTACGTGATATTAGTGGTTACTGCACATTCATTTAAAAATTCATTAGTACAGGCTGGTTTCGGACCCGGTACTATAGACTTGGAAGGCAGACGTTCAAACCACTAGGGTATTACGGCTCTTACAGTAATGTTTTTATACTACTGTGTTCCAGTTTGAAAGATGTTGTACTGAAATTACTGTGGTAATGAAATTTAACAACAAATTTTTAAGGTGTTATGTTTATTCATTTTAATCTATCATTTGTCATCTGGAGATTATCTTGCTTCTTTTGTAGTTGCGACAAATAAAAAAGCTCGTGTTTTGATGGTTAACGAAGCAATCCACCTTAAAACGACAAATCTATATTTTCAACAAGCTTCGTCACAGCCGTATTTCGTACAGAATTCATCTTATGCTGTTTGCAGTTGAAATGTTTCATTTCTACAAGTTCGTTTTAGTTTTCCGATACGAATCAGAGAGATAGGATTTTAGATTGAAATCGTTACTATTGGAAGTGTCTTATATCACTTTTATACGCCAGTATCAATATTTGATTATAATGAACGAAAATTTAAATATTTTCTTTGTTATAGTGATAGATTTATAAGAAAAAAGAGAAAAAGTGTCTACTTTTCTATACAGGTTTTGAAAAACACTACTCCTTCTGGAACCGCTGCTATGTGTGCTATCGGAATCAAACCAGAAATTTCTGTGTTATCATATATGCTAAATATTACATATTATAGAAATAATGGCGATAAACATTGAATGTTGACGAAACTTGTTAGCGATGGTGTTGTTTTATAATAAAAGCCGTGTTAGAAGCGGCACAACAATGTTCTCTATAGAGGTGAGGAAAACTTTCATAAAAACTTTTCAAAACTACCCATTGCGGTCTTTATGAAAGCATAATAAACTCTGTGTACTGTAGTTTTTTATTCATAGTTAGAAACCATCGTTATTTAATTTTCAGTTAAATTTATGTTATTCATTGCGTTTCTACGCTGTATTGAAAAGTAAAATTAAAAAGGTAATGGCTGTCGCAACATTTTACATTTTTCTCTATTTATTATAATGAAGGTTTGGAGTGTCTTCTTCAAATTATATTGAGAAAATAATACCGGTTTTTTATATGCCAAATCTCACATTCATATTATATTTAGCAGTGGCGGACTAAGCCTAAAGCAGACCCTAGGCAACGCTGTAACTCCAGGACTATTTTTATAAATATATAATTTTCGAGCCCCAAAAATTACGAGCCCTAGGCACGCGCCTATGTTGCCCAGGCCTTAATCCACCCTTCATATCCACTAATGTAGTGTTAGAGAGTAAAACGAGTTCATGCCTTATACAGAATGAAGTAACAGGTAGCGTATAAGAATATTTATTACATGCTACAGCTATTACTCTAAATTTTCCAATTATATTCAAAATACGCCCTAATAGGTACAAAGAGCCGTTTTGTAGTTTTGATGTAAGATTGAAAGTAATTTGCCAAGTTTTACATTTCAACTTGTCTTGAAAGCAAAAACTTTCGCTTCGAAAACTTTTACTTAATTTGTAGCAAAGTAACGTTATAACTTTTTCTGTAGTGTTTTGCAAGATAAGATTGTTAATTTTTAATGAAATCATTGAATTGAAGAGGGAAATACCTTTCATGTCTTATTTCTCATCAAGGGAATTGTTATATTGGCAACTTCGCTGTATTCTGGGGTTACCAGTATTGTGCAAATATTACAATGTTTATGTAAAAAGTTTAGTACCAATCTAATTATTGGGATGTAGAATTTTCTCGTCTTTAAATGGAAGGCGCAGTGTGGCATTTTCAAATTAATGCATTATTGTTATGAGTCGGATATATATAAGTGAAGCTCCTGAAGATCACAGACATAAAGTGCACTGATCTAGAAAATAGTCTAGATTATGCTGAAGTAAAAAAAGCTGTGTTGTTTTGTCTCTCCCGATATAAATTGGATACCACTGATTGGTGTCGCACGGCTGTGGTGTCGACCTGAGATATACATTTATCATACTTTATTCGACACATCTGGAACACAGCGGTACGAATACCATAAATTATAGAATATTAGATCTTGTTATTTAAAAGAACAGAATTATTCTCTTTCGAGGTCAGAAGGAAAATTGTGTGTCTTAATTTATCAAGCATTATTAAATAATGTGTCGCGTTACATAAGTTACATGACCATATTAAACAAATATCGCTGAAACATCAACGAAAGCTGTTGTATTATAATAAAAAAAAGCCTTTGCCTGCTACGTACAAAGGGTGAATTAAAATAAAAATAACGTACGGACGCTAATTAAAAAGTTGCTTTTGACCACAAACCGAAAAAAAGAAAAAATTTGGCTTAAGTATAAAAGCGCTTTTATGTAACAACAGTTATAATTCTCTTGCAATAGAATAAGCTTTAGCTTTATAAAATGACGTACCTTTATGGAAATATACTAAATAAAAATCGAGTTTGTGTTTAATAGCAGTTGAAGTAAAGCTTTGTGTTCTCGTTAATATTTAAGGTAAACAGAATAGAATAGCATAGTTTTCTTTCAAGGCCTATGTACTATTTCAGCACTTCACTACAACAGTATTAAATAACAACGAGGCTGTGAATTATGTGTGCTTATACATAAGACTCTGACTCTTATTTGTTGACATCTACACAATGATATTGTTATTGTTGTAAATAGTTACACGGGTTCGAAAAAACTATTCCACTGAGCAAACTCCACATGTGGCTTCAGAATCGAACTAGGGATTTCTTTATTTCAAAGCAAGCCTTTAGATGTGCAACGAAGGCAACTGTTTACTGGCTAATCGTCATTCTTTCATTTCATTCTTTTTAACACATTAACAAAAGATGAGTATAACGAATTAAAGGAAAAACTAATATTTTCTTTACTCTATGAGAAAGTTAAGGTTTTTTGCTTTTCCTAAAATTTTTTGTATGAGAAAACACGTAATAAAACGATTATAATCTTAACTAGTTCCTGGAGAGATGTAACAAGATTATACGACTAGAGGAGTCTATTTGTTTTTTTTAATTAAAATACTAAAATTTTGAAGTAAATTTTTTTTATAATAAATAGATTTTTTATGGATAAATAAAAGTACAAAGCAGATACGTAAATAATTTCTACGGTCATTCTCAAAGAGTATAACAAGTAGAGTATTCAATGTAGTTTATCATGTACTCAAAATGATCTACACAACTGTCTCGAAAGTATTGAAATGGGTATTTGTGAACGTTGTGAATATTTCATGAGACTTCATACCAACAAACTGGTAGATGTTTACCAACTCAAAATGAACTGCTGCGGATTATTCATTAAAACTTTTTATAATCTGTACGAGGCGTATACTCCATTTAAAGTTCGCATTGAAATTATTAATTTAACACTAATTCCACCAAGCCATACCTAGCTAAATTTATTTGTATCAAATAATGAATATATATACTCCTGCAAAATTCATTTAACTTGTACGAAAACTTTTAGTGACTTAATTGAGGTTAAAAGAGATTTTAAAATATAACTTATGACTTGTGTTGAAAACTGTATAGGTTAATTTCCAGCATCGAAATGTAAACGGTAACACGATTTGAAAGCCTCTAAAAGTTCTGACCCCTTTCAAAATCCAAACAGAGCATCGCTCCAATAAACAAACCTTTAAACCAAATCCAATCAGGCTTAAAGTATTACAACAACAAGACGGACTTAATTTAAATACTTAATCTAACAGTACGATAAACTCATTCTGTAGCTTTTCGTTATTTAAGCGATGTGGGGTAAAGTTGAATGGAAGAATGTTTTAATTTTTTCAATTCTCTATGGCAGCGGAAATTACCAGGTACAATTACAACTTGAAGATTTACAGCTTCTGAGTTCTTTGGAGACAGATATATTTTATGTTGAGTAATTTCTGTACATTCAAAACTATTAACACAAGAACCGAGTTTATATTCTGGTGAGTCCATAACAATGAGATCTTAGTTGGGTAGTGTAATATATATAGAACTGTAGTGCTCGACGCTTTGGGACCTAAAATGTTAAATCTCGTTATTCAAGTAATTAATTTAGTTTCAGCGGTCTTCAAATCGAAATACAGAAATATCTAAACTAAGTTAGAATCTTAACTGAGCATATTTTTATTATAGGAGTTAAGAAACAGAAAATATTAGCAATTAGTATTCCTCAACATTTCTCTGGCTTTGTCAGTAATTCCTTTACTGTTCAGGCAGCACGACTCTGGAACTCCTTACCTGTCAATATTAGAAGAGCTTCAAACAAAGAAGTTTTCAGGAGACTGGTGAAAGGGTACTTTTTGGAATTACAGGAGTAGTTTGTCTTATATGTTTAACTTATTTATGTACATATGTATTTATTTATGCACTTTCATATTTTTATATATATGTCTATACCTCCTTTTGTATTGATTTGTATAAGTATATGTTTGTATCTAATAATGACGATATTATTCCGGTTAAACATATCCTTCACACTTCACCTACTACATCATATACCACCTCCTAGGTTGAATGGCAGAGAATGCCTGTAGGCATTAAGTCCGCCTATTGTACCCTAATTTAAGGTGTTGCGATAAAGTTTATTAAATAAAAAAAATATAAAAAAGGTGACGTTACAAATAATAGATTTTGTTGTTCTGACCCCCAGCTTGGGTTCTGGCATTAGGAACATTTATTAATTTATTTCTTTATACATAAAACATAAATGTTATCGTTTTCGATAAATTAAATTACAAAATTGACAAATGTGAACAAAGATTTATTTCAATAAAGAAAAAAATAACCAGTGTAAGGTCATCAAGACCTGCGCGAACAAGACATCATATAAAATTTGTTTAGTTTTTTTAATAATCAATATTTTAGTATTTATCATCATCATCATCAAAAACAATTTAAATTTAATAATTAGAGAAATATAGAAGAAACTATTTAAAATTTTGTTTATGTATTAACAATTATCATGAATACTACTTACTAAAATTTACTGATCTTTTTTTATGTAACGGTTTTCATTTATAGTTTATTTACTTAATTTACTTTACGACTTCACACTGCAATGCTGTAAAAAGTAGAAATGTTCATTTAAGTTTAATTAAAGCATATTTAAATTTTCACTCCAGCAGCGTTTTATGTAACAATGCCGTGAAACGAGTAAAGCGTTTCCTTGGTGATATGCTTCATAACATTACGAGAGAATTTGATCTATGCAATGGAATATAAACTTCATAGACAGTTGGGAACTATAACTTTTTACAATAGAATTTTATTTAGTTTGTATCAATATTAGATCGGTTTTGAAAAGATTTATAACTAAAGCAATACAGTGTAGAAATTTCTCGACTGAATTTTGTTTGAACTTTTAGTGTTTTTTTTTAATAGTGTTCAATTTTCCTTTGATTAATATTTATTTATAAAACTATATATCACATAATGATTTATTTATTAATAGTTATATATTTCGTCAATTCGTTGGAGCATGTGCTTCCGGTGACGCCTTACTACTAGATGAATATCCGTCTCCTTTCATCGTATTGTTTAATATGCAAAGCCGAGTTTTCGTCGAAAATTGCATTTAAAATATAATAGAAAGACATGAGTTACTTCCTACTGTTTCAATTGTTACATCCATTTTATGTTGAAAACCGTTCTTTGGTTGCGTTGGATATTTATGTGGTTAAACACTTACGCCGCTTTATCATAAGACTGCCTTCACAGAAAAATGTTTGTAAACACTAAAGAATGAAGCTCACAATAAAAATAATAAATATTTTTTCTGTAATATATCACAGTTGTGTATCTGTGACCCGGGAAAAAGTATGATAAATGTATGGAGACTCACCTCGCAGGTTGGAGCCTGGAAAGGTTTTTAATAACAATAACCGGAGATATATTGTACCCCTTTTTCGTGCCTCTGATGTAAAGGTTAGGCGTTGTACATGATAGTTTAATCAATCTTCATAACATATTTAAGAAAAAAGATACGTACCTTCTTGCTCAAGGTCCAAATAGTGAGCGTATTATGAGTAATTTTGTCAGTGATATGTCTGTTCATAAAGACTGTCTAGGAAGTTCCTGCAACGATATTTCTGTATTATTAATAGCAGTAGATACTGAAACAGGTGGAAAAACAAGTTGCTAACAAGACTCATGTCTAAAGAAACAAAAATATTAACGTAGTGTCATTTTGTTTATAAAGAAAAATTTCATTATCTTCTTTTTATTACTTTTTAAAGAAATTTATGTAGAAAATACCTTATTTATTACTAACAATAATACACTTTAATACATTGCATTGGAAGTCATATAATAAAAATAATGTGTCTTTCCCTTTTGAGACCCTACATTTTAAGCTTTCTTACTCTTAATAATTTAATTGTTAACAGCGCTCTTCTAATCAGAACACAGTAAGATTGAGAAGTAAATTACCTATGTGTTTAAACTTACATGTATTTTCATCTAAAATGTTCGAAAGAAATATTCAGAAGGAAAAAATTGTACTGTTTGCTGTTATTTATTATTTTAATGACCTAAACCACACAACTATTATTACAAAATGACGTATGAAGACATATGCCGACTATATATAGATTGGAAACAGGACAGGGAGATGATGATGAATGCCTGTGTTATGATTATTATTTTTGTTTGTCGTTTCTATATAAATAATGTCTTATTTGTATGATTTAATGCTTATGTAAAAACCATCAGCGATGAAGTATATTGCGGACATCCCTGATCTTCAATTACCGCCGCCTTAGTTCACAATTACAGCGCGTCAAATGCCGCTTAGCTGAAACACGTTGAAATTTCAATTTCGCCGCTGAATGCCCGCATCCCGGCGTTAATGAATCCCATATTGTCTATAGAGCATTGCTTTATTTTCCATTAAAAGAAAATTTATAAGGTTTATTAATTTTACAATCGATCACAGCTTGTCGGCGCGCTGTGGCTTCATAAATGTACAAAGATAAAAGTTTAGTAGATATAAAAAAGGCGATAATAAGGTAGCCCTATAGTTAAGTAGATGTAAGAACAATAAAAGTTATGTATATAAAATAAATAAGAACATTACCATCTAAACAGATCTACAACCATTGATTAACAGTTATCAATAGATGGTCTGTTTTCTTCCAATCGATCATTATTCTATTTGATACTCATGCTTTATTTTTACAAGGAAGCAAATTATTAACTTTGTAATACATTGTGGTCCTTTTTACAGAAATATTTTACACTAATGACTATTATTTCAGGGTATGAATTGCAACTGTTGAACATCAGCATTTTCGATTCAGTAGCAAATGTTTTATAGATACCATGAATATTTTGTAAAAGTCTAGTACAGGCTGTTGTGTGAACTTATTGTTTATTTCGCACAGAAGATAATTTTGTTAGTCTTTAAAGTTTATATGAAATAAACACAATAAAAAGCACTTTCTAGTAATTGTTAGAATCGTTTTATTGGAATGTCTAAGCCGTTAAGTTCACGACTACCCTCCTAAGCCGTTACGTCGTTTGAATTATGTATAGTGTTACGTTTTAAAGCTACTTCCGAAGCTCTTAACTTGTCTCAAATGTTTATATATTCTGTATTGTGAATGTTATTTATTTTTTTGTATAAATTTTTAAATTTGTTAGATATTTTATATATACATACAATAACATTGGTGTTTTTTGACTATTAACATTAGATCTAGATTTAAGAACGCTTTATTATCCGTGGTTTTATTGTAACTTTAATAGCGTTCAATTGACGTCAATTGTTAGCTTATTATAGAAAAAAGATTTAGCGATTATGGTCAAGGGTGAAGGTGAACCATTACGAGACGTCAAGGTGAAATGGTCTTGGCAGTGGGGATATTATTAGCTATTATATGGAAAATTAAAAGAAAATTGTAGTTTAAAATGTTGATATTTCGATAGAAGCGAACTGAGTGGTAACTGATTCCAGTAAATTTTTGCATAAGCGGATTACACTTGCTTTTGAAGAGCTCTACAGAGAAATGAAATGCTTGCAAAATAAAATTTTAAATGTTTCAGTGTAAACTCAGTTGATGGCCCTTGTTCCGGAATTAACGTTATTTAATTTATTTACAAGGCTACGTTTAAATAGCTACTTGACCTAAATCTAACATGTTGTTAAGTGACTATGATGACTTGGGTTGTTTAGCGTGCTCGTTTCTACTCTAGTTTTCATATATTGTCAGTTGGAACACAATAATGGTACTAGAGAGGTAGGTTATCAATAGTTTAGCTATCCTGTTTCGAAAAAAGGCATGTAAACTCAACAATATGTAGACGTAATTTAACTAAGGAACTTCTTGTTACAAGGCAACTAGTAATTGTGTGATTAAACAAATTAAAAAAGAAGACGATTAGAATCAATATAATGTAAAAAATGTTGATTTAGTAAATATTTTGGGTGCTCAAGAATACTATAAACCAGCTGGAGAACGGTGGATGTAGTAGGCGCTGTAAAGTGATCTAGTTCCGGCGGCAAACAAAGCCACTAAAAGGCATCACAGCAATGATAAAACTCTCTTGAATATTTTTAAGTGCTACGGTAAGCCGTAAATTTTGATGTAACACCAAAAAACTCGTACTCAACCGGTCAATATACAACGTCAAAGAGTCTTACAAAGATATTAAAGGCTATTAATTATTTGGAGTTAGTCTTTGAAAGTTATTTTTTAATTGATGTGACGACTACACGAGCAAGGCTTTCACCTGATGGTAAGTGATAAGCTTGTCCATAACAACGTGGCGTTGATTAGGACGGTATACTTAGCACCACATTGCGTTTATTGTTTTGTTATATAAAGTGTTAAGTCTCGTTACTTCAGTAATTTCACTCGTTAAAACCCATTTCGAACCGGAACATAGTAATTGTTTGCACAGTAATTTGTCGGCTGCTATAAGAGCTGCGGTGGTACCTACCTAAACAGTCTCTGGTAAAAGAGACCTACACTTGTTAAAGTTAATATTTTCTTACATATTTTCTTGCTTAGTAGTAGTAGTGAGTGTGATAGCCTAGTGGTTTGAACGTCGGTCTTCCATTCTGAAGGTACCGGGTTCGAGTCGGACCTGCACCAATGAATCTTTAAATTTATGTGTAGTTACTATAACACCAACTAATACCACGTAATCTAACGGTGAAGGAGAACATCTTGAGGAAACCTACTTATCGATGTGATGACCATCTGTGGCCGGGCTATTATAATGTGAGATGGAGACGGCAATGACAACACCACTTCATTATAACTGCGAAGAAAGTTGTCGTGTGGTTCACAACACATGATGACCACGACCCTTCGTCATGAGAAAATACGATTTAGAAGAGACGTAGCACTGAAATAACATTTGTTTTAAAAGATTTTATATATATTTAATATCCAAAATGTGTAAGCAGAATGAGACAAGGAATGAGTCCTGAAGCAGAATGTTGCTGGAAGGTCGTAAACTAGCTGCAACATATTGCTGAGCATAAAATTATATTACACAAAGCGAACTGTCTGAATGTAATAAGTCCACACTTATTTAACATATATAATTTGCTGCAGTGTAAACGTGATGAACTTTATGATTAAAATATTGTGATCGTACTGGTTTTTAGTCTTTCGATTTAATGTTTACATCAACACTTATTTATTGAAATATTCCCACACTGCTTATTATTCGAAGGGTGATGTAGATGATGAGATTATTGGCGTATCTAGAATTACAATCTTGTCTCGGTCATAAATTTTATGTTTTCATCAACCAAAACTATTTACTAAAAATGTGCAATTTTTTGATGTATTATAATATTCATTATGAATAAAGGAGATTTTGCTGTTTTTTTATATTGAAAGTATTAATTAACCTGGTCGCATATGCCGGTATTTCCGTCCGGATATCCCGTCGCAGTCCAACTAAGCCTTCCCGGCGTCTCCACTCCGCTATCTCAGTGCAGATTAATTCCCAATCTGTCAGGAGAATACCTACTATACATTATGAATGCTATGTTCAATGACTTGAAGTATCGTCCATGTTATTTGATTGGAGGTCAAGTTATTTATTAATAAGATACACCTACATTTCGTGTTCCTGTTAAAACCTTAAAATTTACTGTTTAAACATTGTCTTAATTATATAAACCAATGTGCTTATGTGTAGATATTTTAATCTGTTACAAAGTAAATTATACCTAGTAAAGTGATTAAGATAATTTTTTCTATCATTACAAAAATAGAGTTTTTAGTTTCTTGAGTTTCATTAACTTTTGTTTGGTTTAAAAATTAATACCATTACTGTAATATTATTGAACGGATCAAATCATCACAAATTTATCAGAATGTTAGAAGGTTTCTTCGAGCGACATAAGTTGTACAAAATTAAGCATTATTTAACATCTTACTTCTTATCGAGTAAATGAGACTTGGAATAATCTACCTTAAGGCGTAATTGAATCATTAGTTCTTTTAAAACAGTGATTCCCAAAGTGGTCTATATCCACTCCTAGTGGTCTATGACAACCTGCAAAGGGTCTACGTCAGCGAAAAAAAATTGGGAGTCTATGAAATGAAAATGGGGGTCCACGATAGTTTTAGCATTAGCCGAGGAGATTTAAGATGAACCCTTACAAAATTGACG
>DWLS01005639.1:0-12469 GCA_018246255.1 Pachliopta kotzebuea | reverse complement strand
CTCTAACAATGTGTTTTTTGAATGCAGATTTCGTTTTAAAAAAGAATAAATCTGCATCAGCAAATTCTGTATTATACGATCTATAATAATCATATATATATCGAATCGTTTGGCTGTGAACCAAAAGAAAAATTGTTCGTATTAAATGCATTTTTAACTGGTATTATTGAAAGGTTAAAAATATAAAGTGTTTTAAAACCGTCGGAGTAATGAAGGCAGCGGCTCGGAGTTTCGGCAGCTGTCGGCCGGGCCCGGCGGGTCGGTACACTTTAAAATTTATCGAATTTTCGTGTTTTGTTCCCGCCGCCGGTGCGTTGCGCTGCGTTAACAATGACGTGTGTTTTCTTTAAATTTATCATATCGATATTAAACCATCAAATTACTTTAATAGTAAGTTGATGGATCAACCCGTTTCCGCTTGAGAACGCGAAACGTTAACATGTACTAGGAAATCGGCGGTAGTTAATAAAAGAGATGAAAATTTTCATGGATTGTATTTACTTCTTCACAATACACAACACACATAGACTTCGTTACAAATAACACACTTCTTCCGATGCAAAGCAAGATTGTCTACAAAATCCACAGTACTGCTTATACGATAATATATCAGCTAACTCCACATGTACAATAATCAAAAAAACTATTTCATTATTAAGCTTTTTATAACAATTATGGATTAATTAGTACAAGAGGCCCATACAAATTTCTAAAACTTTGGGTAGCCACAACTCAAGAACCCGACCAAATACTAACAAAATTCCAACGGCTCTGATCTTATCTAAGCGAGATCTGTCTGTATGACAAATTTCAGCCTCCTAGCCCTTGTAGTTCTCGAGATTAAAAATTGTTGACGGAGAGACGAACGGACGGAGATTGACGTTTAAATAATAATTACACTTTAAAAATAATATTCTCAGTTATTAAATATATTTTAATGTGAAATATAAACAATACAAAATTATATAGAAATTCATTCCAGTTCTTTTTGTACGAGTCAATAGAATTACTGTTTTTCCAACAAAATGTTTATAACTAGTAATTTTTCCTTAATATCTAACACATGGTAGTAAATGAACTCGCCCCCCTGTATTAATACTAACAAATTATTTATTTCGGACAACTGTTTGATCCATAACGGATTAGTAGTTTAAACTTAATAGTTTTATTAACAATAAAAAAACTTTACGATAAGTAAAGATAAGTAGTAAGGCGTTCATTTGATGACAAAAGATACACTTGTAACGTGGCACTAATTAAGAGGGTATACACATTACCACATTGAGCACATCGTCTTGAGGCATAAAGTATTAAGTCTCGATACATTAGTAATTTTACTACCCTACAGCATTCTTCAAACAGGAACAGTAATGTATGCAAATTACTATTTGACAGTAGAAACAGGAGCTGCGGTAGTACCTACTTAGATAGTCTCCGAGCTACCGCTATCATCGATATTTTTTTAATAAACTTGCTTGGTTCTAGTAAGAAAAAGATGTTGCTAGTCAAAATCGATGTTTTATCGATATCTTTACCTGTGGCAACACTCTTCTGGTCTGCAATATTGGCTGAAATACCCAACCGTCGCCATTTAGCCAGGGGCTGTTCGCAGTCTCTTATACCAGCTTAGCGTTAATCTCACTTTCTATTCAGATGATTTATCATCTACTATACATTACTATAAATTTCCAAAAAAATTTTTAGTAACTCTTTTATAAATTATATCTAGATTTCTCACAGTTCTCTTCACATCAAATAAAACCTAGTCCTTTCATTCTAGGTGTAATTTTTATATTACTTCCTACATCCTTGTAATGAGGCAGCAGTTTGCCCCGTTACAAAAGCTTTGTAGGTCAAGTCTTCAAAAGGTAGAAAGAAAATATTAAGCAAATGTAAGGCAAAAGTTTAAAGAAAATATTTTACTTCTAATATAGTCTAAAACAAACCAAAATATATGAAGAAAATAGCGATAGAAATGTGGTAGAGTAAAGAGTTGGTAGGTAGAGTAAGGAGGAGGTAGGTAGAGTAAGGAGTTGGTAGGTAAATTAAGGATTAGGTAGGTAGAGTAAAGAGTTAGTAGGTAGAGTAAGGAGTAGGTAGGTAGAGTAAGGAGTAGGTAGAGTAAGGAGTTGGTAGGTAGAGTAAGGAGTAGGTAGGTAGATTAAGGAGTAGGTACGTAGAGTAAAAAGTTAGTAGGTAGAGTAAGGAGTAAGTATGTATAGTAAGTAAATGGTAGGTAGATAGGTAGAGCAAGGAGTAGGTAGGTAGAGTAAGGAGAGTAAAGTAATAATAAAATATTTTGAACGAATAATAGAGGATGATTTGAAAGATTGGTAAAGTAGAAAAAAAAAACGGAAAAGTAAAAGAAAATTTTTAAAAATAGACAAATGAAATTTCAATACCGAAGAGTTTTTCTAGAACTGTCTCTAACTCTATCTATAAGTGATGAAGCTATGTCAATTTTAATTTAATGTACGTTTGTTTGATTTTTAAAACTTTTTAATAGAAATAGTGACACAATCTAACCGAATAGATATTAAACACTCTCCATCCAATCAGAACTGATAAACGGCAATCGCTAAACTAACACAATCCGATTGGCCAATAAATCGCATTTAGGTGGTATCAGCAAATAAAAACTCGTTAGGAGGATCCGTTCTCGCGGGTTGCTCTAAAACCTGAGCTAGATCGTGGTTGCTGAGGAGGTGCCCTATATCCATATCCGTTGGTGCTATATTCGCCTGGCGTGCTCCGTCGCAAGCTCTACGTGTCTACATCGTTAGGTAATCGAATTTGTTTGCAGCGGCTAACGAGCTGGTGACGGTCAGCTCGGCCGACGGACTGCTCTCCCCTGTTTGCCAATTCTGAATACCAATGTATATCACCTTTGAAGCACTGCTTTTAGGGAGAACTAATAATATCTTGACGAGCGCTGTGACCGATTGCTGAGGCATTTAACAAATCCTCGGTCCTTTTTTCTGTCGCGAAAGAAATCTTCTAAACATATCCTGCTTCTAAGGGAAAGTCAGGGTTATTTAGGATTTATACCCACTAAAACCCTCGGTGGTCATCCTCAGTGCATTGCGAGAGCCTTTGAGATCTCCTACCCTCCCCAACACCAAGTATACTGCGACAGAATACGAGTCCACTTCGTACTTGTCGTCCGGCTCACTCAATCTAAAGTGACGCTCCACCTTCAAAGCCCGCGAACCTGAAAAATCTTTCAGTCGCCTTCTACAATAGGGTTTACCTTAGTCCTATTCTTGATAGCCTACTTGGGAGAAGCCTGTGTTCAAAAGTGAACTGTTACATGCTGTTAATGATGATGATGTTGTATGTATTTTCATTCTTCACTATAATGTTTTGTATATTGTTTCAAGTTATACTTTTTGTTCTATTTTATTATTTGTTTTATCAGTTTTTGTTGCTTCCTAGCAAAATTTTTGTTTCTGTAGTTTTAAGATATATTCTATATCTAACTTTTACACTTCACCTACAATATCTCTCACCTCTTACGTTGAGAATAGCCATAGGCATTAAGTCCGCCTATTGGACCTTAATTTTACTTGTGTCAATATAGATCAAATAAATAAATACAAATAATACATTACTATTGGTTTTATGTTTATTTACTTATTATTTGCACTCAGACCGCGACACATTCTAGCTTCTAATATTTGTTGCTGTGTGTTGTAATTTGTGTGCTAATAAATATTTTCCATTTTAATAAATTTTGGTATCTTAATGCAGTGAGACTGAAAATTTGTATCAAATAGCGACATTTTTTGGTACTATACACTGTTTTGTATAAAAAGAAAATGATTTTTACTTTGTAAATCAGTGAATAGATAAAATAAGAAAAAAAATGTGCCATTACAACTATATTAAAATGGGTACCTGTTTTACCATTTAATTTCAATTTAATATGAACTTCTTGGTTTCTCATATCAGTTCTTATTTCGCTCTCTACCCGACTTATATTTTATTATTTCTCTAAAACTAAAAATAGTTCAACCAAAAAAGAAACTGTGGAATAAGTCCACAATGGAACTGTTTTGTCGTAGGGGAATATTAAATTATTAGAGCCGCGTCCGTTTCATTCAGCCGGGCCCTCTCTCCTAACATACGGAAGTAAGAAAGGACAAATTGAAGGGATTAAAATCATAGTTAAAAGAAACAAAAGTCAGCGACAATGACAACCATTGTCGACCACTCCGCCCTCATTAGGAAGAAAAGGAAAACAATTAAATACTGTTCATTTGAAGCGAATTTACTTACGACCTCCTTTCACTTGACTATGTTCTCTACCGCTTTAAAGTTAAGGGTTAATTTGAAGTGGAGACCGGATAACCCGCTCCCAGTTATCCTCATACACGAGTCTCCCGTATAACTCTTCGGGCGATTCCTTTATGAGCATTGTGAGCTACAATTTCACCGTCGAATGGTATTGTTTCAAACATCCAGTCAAAAGTTTATTAAAGCACCTTACAAATCTCATACGGCGCGGGCCATTGTTGTTTATTTCAACTGGACACGTGAACACGGAGTTAGTGTAATTGTGAATATTTATGTGGACGTTGCGGCGGAAACGAACAATTCATTTGCTTACTATTCAACGTTTTCATGTATATTATTTTTTGTTATTATAATACGCTTTATCCATGAAATACTTGTTACTATTTAATATTTTTTTTATTCGACGTAACGAGCAACATAACGCTGGTTAAGATAATGTACACAGAATCATATCGCCCTCGTCGTCTTGATACATTAGATTAAGTCTCATTACCCCAGCAATTTCACTTGCATATAACACCTTTCAAACCGGAACATAATATTGTTTATACAGTAGTATTATTTAGCTGCAATAGGAGCTGCGGTGGTACATACCTAGACGGTCTCCGGTAAAGAAGAGCTACTATTACACATTTACATTAAGACAGGAACACTAACTATTTAAAAATATTTCCAGCTACATAACTGGTAACAAATATATGAAGATTATGAGCTATTCAATAAACCGTATATATTCATCAGTCGAAACCCGTCCACTGCTGGACATAGTAAAGGAATGCCTCTCCTAATAGTAAAGGAATTTAGGCCATCTCCTACCATGCTTTAATGCGGGTTAGTGAGGATCCAGAGCCTCGTTTCTTGATTATGGTACACCACCAGCTGGTGAGGTTGCCTTGGGTTCTATAAGGTATTGTATATGTGTATCGTTTTAATTCATTGTGATTTTGTATAGTTTTTATAGAGCTTTTCAAATAAACATCTCAACTAAAACCTACGGACAGGATCAATGTCTTCTAACTCACTGTATCTTGGATATATATAACTAATATCTCCCTTCCTGCTTAGATATGACTGCAAACTGTAATAAAAAGCTGTAAGTAATAATAAACATGATAGCAGAGCATCTGTTTATCAATTTTTGTTTTTCCTCTTTGAATGTTGGGTTAAGCAAAATATTAGATCTTCCCTTCACGTAAACATTAGCCAGGCGCCCGTAATCAGTTCTGGAGCTGTTTTTCTTCAAGCGTCCGGTTGAAATAGGATGGTGTGATATCAAAGATTGGAGATCAGGAATCGGAAGAAGAATCTGGTTTGCGTATTCCAAACAATTTTTTTTATTCTTTATGTACACTTACACGTCTATATATATATAAAATAAAAATATTTAATAAAAGTAACGTGTCACAATGGCGAGCTTAGAAAAGAGTTCTCTGTTAGCACACCCAAATAGGAAGGTGAAATTATTTTAATTATTTGTGTAGGTGTACCGTGTACTAGTAATAGTAATATATAAGGAAATATATAACAAGTAAATAAAGTAGTAAATATAAAATATGCAACTAGAGGTTAAGATAATAGTCTTTAACTGTCTTCTTAAAGATATGTAAGGAGAGACAGGCGCGGATATCATGAGGAAGAGCATTCCAGAGATTCACTGCTTTTACCGTAAAAGAATCGCTGTACCCTTTGGAGGAATTCGTTGGTATTTTGAGAAGTAAAGAATTAGAGGAGCGACATTGAGTTCCGTACTTCTATCGCAATGGTGAATTTATTAATTTATCTCTTAAGGAACCAATCGTATGTGTATATACTTAAACATGTTCTGGGAACGATCAAATGTTTGTTAATAACCTTACTGTGTACATAACTTTTACTGGTGGTAGGTCACGGAGACTGTTGGTAGGTATCAGCAGCTCCTAGTCGTACTGTGAACGAAATTTTTTTCTTCAACTAGTCGACGAGACGACAAAGGCGTTCACCTGATGGTAAGTGATACGCTAGCCCATAACGTGGCGTCCCATAAGATACACAGCACCAAATTATGCCCTTCGCCTTCTTCATCTGTTACTTCAGTTACTTCAGTAATTTTACTAGTTTACAGAACTACATATATATCAATACATATTTATGTATAATATATATATTTTAATATGTATCCATTTATATATATGTATTAGCGGTGGTAAATCTTCTTTTCTAGGGACCGTTTGGTAAGTACCCGCAGCTCCTGTTCCTACCACCAAACAGTAATGCAAACATTACTGTGTTCCGGTTTGAAAGGTGCTGTAAGCTATTGAAATTACTGTGGTAACGATACTTAACGACTTAGCGACGACCGCGATGTAGTGCTGTTTATATCATGTTCACTTACCATCAGGTGAACTAATAGTTAAGTAGCTATTATTGCCTTAAGTCATAAAGCGACGTGTAAAATTGCTGCAGTATATATTATCTATAGCTTCATTATTTCTGTGTATACCATCTTAACCAGCACAACGTTATTAACAAGCGTATCACTTACCATCAGGTGAACGACATGCTCATCATCGGTTCTGCTAATAAAATTACTGAGGTAACGAAACTTGATAAATTTGTATTCAAATTGGTCTTCCCCGAGGATAAAGAGACCTACCAATGATACAGTAACGAATATTTTGTTTAGTGATATCCTAAACTATCACACAAATATCAATATAATTTGAAGGGTTAAGTACAACAGTAGCAACTTAAGATTTTGGCTTCTCCTCTCTTCCTCTTTTTTTAGTAATTCACTTACCCGGCCCATAACACGGTTACATATTCCGGGTAAGTGTCCATAAATAAACCGTTTGAAACGTTTTTAAAGAGCGTTGCTTTAAATAATTGGTAGCTACTCAGTCGTAAATATCCGATAATGGCAGCCCTTGGATACTGCTGTGCTAATATAGATTTTTTTTATTTGTCTGGACGAGTAAGGCGTTCACCTGATACTAAGTGTCACCCATAAAAGCGCTGGTTAAGATTGTATACCACATTCCGCTCGTCAGCTAAAGACTTTATGTTAAGTCTTTTTAACCCTGTAATTTCACTACATACAGCACATATCAAACTGGAACACAGTAATGTTTGCACATTACTATTTGGCGGTAGAAATACGAGCTGCGTCTAGACGGTCTCTGTCAAAACAGACCTACCACTAATAAATATACGATTACTTAAAACCTTACTATAATCTAGGAAGAATAAGAACTATCATGAAAAATTTGTTTGCTGTATCATTTTTCATTAATCAATAGTAATCAACGAAAAGGTAGTTTATATTTCTACCACTAATTAGTAATGTAAAGGTAAGCACCTTACTGTGTTCCGGTTTGAAGGGTGCTGTATGCTCGTGAATTTACTGAGGTAACGAGACTTAATATCTTGTCTCAAAGTGACGATGGCAGTGTGGTGCTGTTTATAACATATTAACCAGTGTTACGTTATGGGCAAATGTATCACTTACAATCAGGTGAACGCCGTGCTCGTCTCGTCGATGAGAATTAAATATATATATAAGCGTGAAGCTGTTCCTCCAAATTGTTAACAGGCACGTCGAGTCTACATCCAATCCCTCAGGAAATTCAAAAACGTCAAGTGAAGGAGGAGGTGCATTCCGAATTCACTGTGAACCCTCGCGCCGGTTTCACTTTCACATGAAAATGTAACGCTCAAACCGGATTCGAAGCGAAATCAGATAAATTTCAACAAGACATGAAGTGAAATGAAATAAATTTCAAATTCGCATCGCGATGTCGACTCTGATGAATTTTATATTCATATATCGTAGGGTAGTAAGGTCCTAAAGTGGCGGCCGCGTGAGAATTTCGAAGGCCAGTTAAGGGGACCGACGATCTGGTGAAGGTCACGGGAATCCGCTGGATGCAGATGGTGGAGGACCGATCGGAATTGACATCTATGTCCAGCAGTGAGCATTATCCGCTGATGATGATGGTGATATTATAGCTATTTCGCATCGCCGTGATTTTTACACTCACGCTTTCAACTTATCCACTTCAATCTTATAGAAAGGAGTCTTTTAATTTTTTCTTCAAAGATATCCCTTGCATGGTTTTGTGTATTTATGTATACATATTATGTGTTGATATGTATATGTGGTGCCCATACGGGTACCTCACGGGTATAAAACCAATTTCCTGCTTCTGGTATACCCTGGTAAACAATAGAGGCTCTGACTTCCCACTAATTCTCCTTGAGCAAGCGTGGAGGGGAATGGCCCAAATCCCTCCAGTATTGGGAGAGGCCTAAGTCCAGCAGTGGACTTCTATCGGCTAATGAATATGTATGATTTATTACTGTCAAATACTGTACAGTAGTAAACTAAGCATGCATACATATTTCTTCTTTTTCGTCAGTCGATAGACATCGACTGCTGGATATAGGCCTCCCTTAATAAAGGTAGGATTTGGGCCATGTCCAACCACACTGGCCCAACATGTTACTAGAGAGCCACAGCCTCGTTTTTTGATTATCAGGCTACACTAGGAATCCGTAATTTGTGTGGGGTCCCTTACACTCTGTATGCTTGCATGTAATACAAATTCTGTGAAGGGGCTGGTTAGTTAAGTTCGTATATATTTGTCTGAACTTAGGCACGGTTTTAAAATTCATGCTAATTGAGGGGTGGGGGTGGGGGGTGAAGTGTCGGCCCATTGACGGTGTCACCCGGTAATGGCTTTTAAGAAATGTAATAAATTATTCCACTCCCGCCGCTGCCAGGTGACGGAGGGGTTCGATCCGCTGTGGTACAAGCTGGACCCCCATCCGCTCACTATTCAACTATTTCACCGGTTAACATTTCAATTCATCTCAACTCAAAGAACTTGTACACTCTTCCAAAATTTATTCTTACTCTACAATTGTAGGTATTTATAATGTTTATATCCACACAATTTGATACATAGCTTTAAACAAGTGACATTAGTTGTTATACTAACTGCACATAAATCGAGAAAATTATTGATACAGGCCGGACTCGAACCCGGTACCTTCGGAGTGGAAGGCCGGCGTTCAAACCACAAGGCTATCATGGCTCTATAATGACAGGTTAGCAGACACGTGGTATATCACAGCTCCTATTTCTGGCGACAAGTATATGTGTAGTGGTTTTAGGCGTTGTGAATAGTGAAATTACTATGGTAATATAACATTGCTTCCTGTGTATTATATAGAAGAGTACTCTACGCTGTTTTGAAATTCCTTACCCGTAGAGATCCTAAATGCTTCAACAAATAAAAAATCATCAAAATCAAACATAAATAGAGTATATTTATTATGTACGTGTATCTATATATTTATATATCAATACCTATATCTGTCTATTTATCCAACATCATCAGATAAACGCCACTGATAGACATAAGCCTCTCCCAAAGACCTCCACTCTTATCGGTCTTACATATACATGTATGTAAATACTATCAATATATTATTCTTGTATTTATATATATTTATCAAAGTTCTTGTTTATTTGTACATATATATATATAAATTATTTTATATATAGTACCTGCTATAATACCTACCACCTACCACACTACTAAAAAGGTTGATAGGGAGAGAAAATCTGCTGGTATTAAACCCAAATTTTGTATAAGGTCTTATAATTTAAAAAAATATAATAAAGGTTAAGTTGAGTAGTATAAGTTGAGGTTAAGGTGTAATGGGTCCCATATAACAATTCACGGGACCCTAGCCAACCTCACCTGCTGGTGTAGCCTGCTAATCAATAAATGAGGCACTGGGTCCTCTCCAACACGTATTAGACTACGATGGTGGGGGATCGTCCAAATTCCTCTATTATTGAGGAAGACATTGCCAATCGACTGTTGAAGAAGAAGAAATATACATGCTTAGTTTACTGTAGTAAATGATGATGATGAATGAAGGTTAAAATATTCAGTTTCCACCACCAGGGTATAAGCTCGCAACTTGAACCGCAGTCAAAAGTCAGACGCGAGTTGCTCTCTTATCGTTCTCGGAATTCGTCTTTTAGTATTTCACAAAAATAAAAAAAGCTATCTCGCTCACGGCGACATTGTTTATTTTAATCATTGTGAGCGATTTACTATGTCGTTCCGACGCACAAATAGACAGCAAGTGCTTATTTATGACCTATTTTAACGCGCACTCCTCTTTCGCTGAATATTTTCGCTTTCGGTTTTATAACCACTAAAAGTTTACTTCATTCAGTTCTTTTTATATCCGCTTCGGGAAAATGTGAAATGTTTTGCTTCGGCTGTAATTACTTAATGTAAAAAAGCTCCGGAGCTTTTAACTGCTTTTAACATTACAATGTCTACTACATTGGATAAAAATTTTATATATAGTAACTTTTTAGTAAATATACTATTTGATGAAGACTGAAGAAATATATTTTGGAAAGTTTTTGTTCTTTCAGTACCGTGCAAAAATTGCTGTATGCTGGTAAAATTACTGGGTTAACAATAATTACTCATGTGTTAACTAGCGCCGCATTGTTCATCAAGTCAACGCCTTGCCCGTTTCATCATCATTATAATGATGATTAATTTCATCCAAATCGAATTGTTTCATATAATATTATTTCAGTTAATTTGTAGCGAATATATTCTCATTAGAATTAATTAATTCTATTGCAACCTTTTGATCTTTTCAGTTTCTGAATTTGATGATCATCATCATCATTGGGCTCCCTAACAATGACGGGATTTGAGCCATCTCCGACCCTAGTCTAATACGAAAGTTTGATAATAATGTTGTCAGACGCTAGTAAATTTTGTTCCTACTACAGGAAGTAGGTTATGTTCAGTAGTGGACATCAACCGGCTGATTGATAGTAAACTTAGACTAGCACTATAAAGTAGCAAAAAAGTTCCCATTGTAATACATTTATGATCATCCCAATTCCCTATAATGCAATGCTGAATATTAAACAGGGCTCAGGAGCGAAGTGAATCCTGCGTCAAAAGTTAGTTGATAACTAAGACAGACACGAAGCCCCGGCGGCGTCTGGGGATGCCATCGATCCTCGTTAATAATTAACAACGTCAAGTTACACATATCACCGAACTGGGACAGGTGGGGAGATGAATATGTGTTAAGGAGTTTCCGGGGATGTGATTCCTGTCCGTAGTGTGGGACAGGTTATTTTGATACGTTAATAACTTTGACCATTTTGATCTGTTGTTATATTATTTATTTTAAATCTACTGAGGAGGCATGGCCAACAGAGGACGTATAACAGCTGATGAAGAATCATTTCGTATAGTATTATATGTGATCTGGTGAAGGTAAGGGATCCCACACAAGAACTCACGGAAGCTAATCCAACCTCACCTGCTCCTGTTGCATCTTACTAATCAACAAACGAGTCTCTGACTTCCCACCAATCCGCATTGGGCCAGTGTGGTAGTAGACGACCCAATCCCTCCATCGTTAGAGAAAGCTTATGGCAAGCATTGAACGTCTATCAGCTGATGATGATATTGTTATCTTTTAAATTTGCAATTCTTTGATTTACGTATTAACCTTCCTTACCATTTTCAAAAGATCCTATTACAGTAAGAACATTTTCATGAATTCAATAAATGAAAAAAACATCATTCGTTGAATCAATGAGGTTTCCTTAACCATGTTAAGAAGAGACAGGCATAAGGGTTTTAAAGGAAACGCGAAGAATCAAACGGACCCCCGGAGGGGAGCGCCCTTAAAAATCAACTGTTTCCCTGTGGAAGGGGAAAACGAATGTGAAAAATCGACATTTAATAGGCGACCGGCCATTTCGCAAATGGGTGCTGTACCCAGGAAGGGTGATGATTTACCGTACTAAAGTTTAGTGCCAGTTGAAAAACGGGGGACCGCTGCGAAAACCAGTTTTTGCAGCGAAGCACTTTTGAAAACCTGTTTTCTGTGACATTTATAAAATATGTTTAAAGAAATAGTTTAGATACTAGCGCATTAACCCGCTGTAACACCATCGACCTCATCTCCACTAAACACCTGGAGAAATCGTGGTCTAGCATTATCTTTTCCTTGAATAAAAAAACTTGAGTTTCGAATCTATGATTTGAATTGAGTTTTGGTTTAAATAACAAAGAGAGAATGAAACCTCAAGTCTTTGGCACATATATTTATTTATATTTATATATATGTA
>DWLS01005638.1:0-12472 GCA_018246255.1 Pachliopta kotzebuea | reverse complement strand
CAGACGATACAACCTTATTTGTAACCAAAAGCCTTTACTTTGATATAGCATTTTGTGTTATAAGTCAAACCAGCTAATATTATTAATTCGTGAAGAGTGTGTCCTGCAAACATTTTCAATATTTTCCTACTTCGTGTGAAGGGATATTTTATATATTACTATACTCCAGTTACCAGGGTGTAAGAGGTCCCACATAATAACTCCCTAAACCCAAGCCAACCTCATGTGCTCACGGTGCACCCTGCTGATCAACAAACAAGGTTCTGGTTCCCCACCAACCTGCATTTGGTTAGCGTGGTGGGAGAACGACCCAAATCCTCCCAATGGCGGGGGAATTGGGTCGTTCCATGTTATAGTGATGCATAATGATAACAAAGTTAAGGAAAAGGCTGTGTAGCATAGTCAGTAGGTTGATGAAGAGATGGAAAAGGCTTGATAGCATCAACAGTAGGGTAACGAAGAGAAGGAAAAGGCTGGGTAGCAACATCAGTAAAGTAATGAAGGGAAGGAAAAAGCTATGTAGTATCGTCAGTAGAGCGAAAGAAAAGAAGTCTGGGTAGCATTATCAGTAGAAGAGAAGGAAAAGATTAAGTAGTATCATCAGTAGGGTAACGAATAGGAGAAGGTTGCGTAGCATTATCGGTAGGATGACAAAGAGAAAGAATAGACTGAATAGCATCGTCAGCAGGGTAAAAGAAAAAGACTGAGTAGCATCATCAGTAGAGTGACACTACACAGTCTATTAAATCGCAATGATTAGTCGCTGCGCATGATTAAAACATACGCGTTGAAGGAGACATTAAAGAAGGAATAATCATCTCGTACGTTACAATAATGGAGGGTTCCGTTGAAATATGCGTATATCAATAGGCCGTTGACAGATCCCACCCTTCAGTAGGTTTTTTTTGCACCGATACAGAGGAAGAGCGGAACGCGGTCTATAGACGGAGAGCACCCCATTTTAATAGCTTGTGACATATGATTAATGACCCTGAAAGGAGGGATCGAATAGTTCGCGTGGTGCATCTCTTCACCCTACCGCTACCCCACTATCAATTCCAAACTAATTTTAATATGAACCCATACTCCACGTCTGTTCGAGTCGCCCTTAAGTACAATTACTTTCGACAGCGCTTTGTATTCTCTTGACAATTTTTTTTTATTAAATAAAAAGAACGATGAAGAAGTTTACCTTTATACTGCTTATAAATATATGTTGGTATTTAGGATGTTTATAAAAGAACGCGTCGCTTTCATCGCCTTGTAATGTTTGTCGATAAAATACTGATAATTTACTGGTGGTAAGTCTATTTTGCTGAGGACCATCTTTTCTTTTATTCATCTCTCTTCCCTTGGTCAATGTTGGCGAAGGCTCCTTTATGTAATTTTAGTATTAATTCTTCTTATTTCTATCATCCTAATACCTTCTTTCACTAACTCTCTCACTCTTCTCTTTTTTCATAGCTCAAACTGCCGGGGATCGTTTAGGTAGGTACCATAGCAGCTCCTATTGCAGCCAACTATAGTATATCTGTGAATATACTAGTGAAATTACTGAGGTAACGAGACTTCATATCTAATGTTTCAAGGTGAATGCAATGTGATGCTGTATATCATCTTGATCGGCGTCACGTTGTTATGAGCAAGCGTATTACTTAACAATAAGTGAATGATTTTCAGCCACGTTCTAGAATAAAAAAAAATCTAAAGATTGTGTGAGCTACATAAATATTAATATGTGCATTTTAAAAATATTCAGCCTTTTAAGTATTGAAATATGTTAGTATCCATACGGTCCTGAATTGTTTAACATTACTAAAGGGGGTTGTCTTTAGAAAATATTTTAACGGAGAACAATGAACTGAACGAATGAAAAGCAAAGCCTTCGGAGTTTCCGCGGAGCTGCGTTGCCGAATTCACAATAGCTAGTTTACAACAGAAGTTGCATTCAGTTCGGATAGGTAGGTGCATCGGCCGCTTCATTTGATATTTCCCTTTGTTTCATTAGGGCGCGGGGGGCCCGGCGCCGCCGCTGGCTCCGCGGGGACCTGCCGCGGCCAGCTCACGAGGGAATTGTATATTCGGCCATCGATAGAAATTCAGTCGCACGCTCGAATTCGGCCGAATAAAATTTCAACGGAATTGATTCGGCCGCTTGACGCCGGCGGCGCGTGAAATTGGCCGGTACGGTCAGCGCCGGTCATTCCGCTTCTTCTTTTTTTCCGTCTACAACAACTAACACTGGTCTGATGTTAACTGACATTAAGCTTTGGAAGATGAGCACACAAGCCCGGACTTAGCAAAGACCTCAGCAACGAGCAGATTCACAGCATGAAAGCAGAACAAGCTGCTGCTAGTCAGGTAGCCAGTCTTTTGAAAGTAGTTCACTTTATAACAATAATTAATTTAGTTGCACCTCATCTCATATTGAAGCTGTGGCCTTGAGACATGGTAATACCGCAAGTAATTTCACAAGTTGAAACACCCTTCGAACAGGAATGCAGTAAATTTTGCACTAACGATCTTTGTACAAATAAGAATAGCTGCAAAAGCAACGCCCATTTCACTTACAGAACTGAAACAACATTCATCCAGCCCCAGCAGTGCATTCGCAATCTACTTCCGATTCCTTTCTGACCCACCCCAGTCATTAACCGCTGATACTGCAATGGTTCTTTTCAACTGACCCCAGAAGTCGCCGTTTCAATGGCAACCATTCACCATTAATTCATGGGGACCTTTTGTATAATTCACGGGATAGGAAAACTACGACGTCAGATACGGGAAATGGGTATTTCACCGTCTAAATGTATTCTTGATGAATGTACCGGAACTGTGAATAGAAATAAGCGAAGTATATCCGTTGACGTGGATGTTTCATTTGGAGGGAGAGAATATACAAATACAAAAACATTATATTTGTGAAAGTAATAAGGTAATGATGGAAATATTTATGATATTCATCAGGCCATATGTGTCTACTGCTGGATATAGGCCTCCCCTAATAGAAGGAGGAACCAGACCTTCTTGTGTTGATTAGCAAGTTCCAGTGAATTGTTATGTGGGAATGTTTACACCCCAAAATTATAATGAGATATAATGAAGGATAATATAGTCAAAGGTTTTACCTCTATTACTTACTATTTATTAGCGTTTTTAATTATTAATGAAGACGGTTTGAAGTAAGGGGTCCCATATAAGAACTTTCGGGATCCAAGCCAACCTTACCTGATCGCAATGCTCCCTGCTAATCAACAAAAGAAGCTTTGGTTCCCCAAATCTGCTTATTATTGAGTGAGGCCTACGTCCAGCAATGGACGTGTATCTGGTGATGAAATATACAGTTTGACTCCTTGCGACACTGATCAGACGGCCTATTACTGCCGGTTATGTTTTTTCCTGCAAACGCTCCGGTTATGCGTAACAAAGAAAGCGCTTCCTTTGTTTGAGTAAAGCCTTTGAGAAACTTTACACCGGCCGCTGCAAGGCTTCACCTGTTTAAACAAACTACGCAGTCGCTATCGACCGTAACCGCAGTACTAAATGAATTTAAAACTCCGTCTAATTCCTGCCGGTTGCCAAAAATTGGCTTAAAAGCAAGTGAGCAAAAGTACCCTAAGCTTTTCACTTGAAAGCGATAGTTGAGCGAGCTTTTGAGCTAAATTTATTAAGCCCGAGTTGCACGGCGCGCCTGCAGCTTAAAGTTTTGACGCTTCACCTTCGCCGCGGCAAGTAAGCCACCTTTATTGTTTTTGACATCGACAGCACTAAACTCTAACACGTCCCTTAAATAAGTTTAAGGCCGAGTTACGCGATATACTGATTAATCAGCTTAAGTGATTTAACTTAAGCACAAGCAGACTAATTGTTTCGGTTGCGGTCTGCGGCATTTAAACGTAGATTTATACCCGACGTTTGAATTTCTTATAACATCGATTAAGTTTAAGAATAGTCGACAATTGATGTAGTAAATATATAATTAAATTTTTTTTATCAATTATCTTAATTTGACAATTAATGTACGTATTTATGTATTTGTTTCAATCTATAATATCATTACTTCCGTAAAGAGTTTTATGAAACTTAGCTTAAACTATAGTAGTTTTAGTTGTTCAATGAAACATTTGCAAATAAATAAAAAAACCAATCGTCTTCGGAATTACTTACAATTTTTCATAATTATTTTAGAGGTGTTTAAGTATATTAATTTGATACTAACAACAGATCTTTGGGGAAGGCTGAGAGGTTAGCAGTAGACGAGTACCGGCTGACGATGAAGACACTAATCGTATACTCTCTTCTAAGTCTACAATAAAGAGAATAAAAATCTGCAATGTCCTATACGAATATAGCATCACAAATTTTTTGGATCACATAAATCTTTTAGGTTTAGACCAGACTTGGGACGATATATCACATCGGCTTGATTCGTACCATTATCGCAAGGAGCAAAGCACTAATAAAGAACCGAAGTGAGTGCGGGAGGTCGGGACGCCCCGGTAATTCCCCATTAAAAATAAGGAGCCAGGGTAGCGCAGGGGGCAAAATAACAAATAGTTTTCGCCGGGGGAAGAAAGCACTAGTAGATAAAGACCCTGTACCGGGACAATATAAATTGAGACTTGTCCTCCTGCTCCAGAAGATACAGGGTACGTACGAGTATCTAACGTAATAGCGTGTACCGATGAGATCAACTATACTTTTCCATAAACGTATCTATTTGTAAGTTAGTCTATTTATCTGGTAATCAATTTAAATTATCTAGATTTAAGCTAAGAATCTTATTATTATTTACTTTTTTGTTCGTTGAAGCGTCTATACTAGCTGAACATTCACTTTAATACCTTTTTACTGGTGGTAGGTCACTCTGGCCAAAGATTTTCTAGGTTACCTACCACCGCAGCTCCTATTTCTACCGTTAAACAGTAACGTGCAAACATTACTATATTCCGGTTTGAAGGGTGTTGTGCGCTAGTAAAATTACTGAGGTAATGAGACTTTATACCTTACGTCTCAAGGCGGCAAGCGGTAATAAGACGAGACACGGGACTCATCACCTCGACACTCAAGATGTTGTCTCGTTACCCCAGTAATTTCTTTAGCTCCAGCGTTCTTCTAACCAGAAGGCCGTCAAGGTTACACACAACTATTTGGCGACGGCATAAGATGCACCAGTGGCTTCTACCATAACGATTTCCAGCAAAAAGGACCTACTACCAGTACAACTTGCGTAAGTTTACAAACCAGGGTTTAATCAATTTGATATATAATAATTATACTTAGTAATATGTTTATTAAGGAACTGATTATTGTACAAACGTTTTATATATAAAGAAGAACCTAAGAATTATTGTTAATGTGCGTTCCTTTCGTGTTTTGGATCGGGGCCTTTTTAATTTCTTTATTTACTCACATTCCTTTCTTTTTGCTTTCTTCTATCTTCCCTATTTTTCTCGCTTTCATAAGTACAGTAAGAGGAAGTCTCTTACCTTTCACTCTTTTATTTTTCTATATTGATCTTATTGCTCTATCATGCACCGCCTCTCAAATGAAATTCATCGCATTTCTATCCTGATTTCTTACTACATCAGTTCTTAACCCTCCTAATACAATATTTTTCGTGTTTACATTTTATTTATATTCTATTACATTATCGTCTTCTTTTTAATTCTAGGACTACTTTTATTTTTCTCAATGACATTTTTCTATCTTGCTGCAATATTCGCAAAATATGCGGCGACTATCAACTTCACTTATCAGAGAAGCGTCGCTACCAGCTGCATATATATTTAGAGTTAGACTAAAGCAAGTTAACGCTGTAAGTTAAAGAGATCAAGTTTAGGTTGTGTAGTTTGCGCAGGGATTCGCTGAAGCCACCAGCGAAGTGAGCCGTCGGTGGGAAGATGTTTTATTTAAACACTGCTTGCTTTCTGATAAATGAACGCGTCCGCGCGCTCGGCGGACGGGAAATTGATATTTTACTTGAAAGGGAGGCCGCCAGCCACGCGCCCAGCGGTCATCGCCGCCGACATTTGTATCTGCAGACTGGACTTCCTCCATTTCCAACATGTTGATTACATCGGGCAGAGAATCTAGGATATTTCATTGACGGAAACAAATGATTTTCTATTCCTATATATCTAAAAATTCTTAGCGTAAATTTAAAATCCATTTTTCGTCCAGACGTTTCACAGGGCCTTATCTCTCTCATTTCTAGAGAAGGCTGTATTCCCAGCGGTGGTAACATCAATCTATTTACAATCCTGTATTTTGGCAAGTCTTTGAAAGTCATGAGAATACATTTTCTTTTTAATAATCTCTTCTCTAATTATGTAAAAACTGATCTCTATTTAACATTAAATCCACTAGCGACACACAGGCTTAGCCACAGGCGTATTAGTAATAAAGGTTATGCATAGAATTTTCTGAGCTGAAATATACCGTTTAAGTTGAAATTTGGTGGCAGATTTCTTTTCATCATCATGAGGAAGGTGCCTTCCTTACGGTGAAGTTTGACGGTTACAGAAGAAAAACTATTCCATTCTTAATCTATTCATATCAGTAATTTAGGTTCAATATCATGATTGACGTTTATTCTAATGGAAAAGCGTATAAGAGATTTAATCATGTCTCTTCTTCCATACTCATAGAAAATAATAAAACCATTGGTTTCTGTAAAGGGTTGCAAATAGTATTACCATCTCATCAGATTGATGCTTCAATAAAATTCGGTTTTGGGGGCGCAGAGGTTCTTGTATAAGTTTTAATCAATGAATTCCTTTTATCGAAAATCGAGTTGCTTATTCAATAAAGCGTCGATTATTGGAAAATTCTTTCATGGGAACGCCGGGACTCTTTCAAAGCGGATCGTTTTATGAAAAAGTAAATTTAAATATTAAGTAAAGTAATGAGCGGAACAAATAAATGGGCCCTCGGTATTCCACTTGAACCGTTGCGGGTCTCTAAGACTTTTAACGAGTCTCCATCGAGTGCTTTCCGAACTCTAATAAAAAGATCATAATGAAAAAGAAGTATGAGGCAAGTTAGCTTGGGGCGCCATTATCAGATTGGGGGACCACGATGGCCACGATTTAATTGTATGCTAAGCCCGCTTTATTATTCCATAGCCGCGCGACCCATTTGGGTTGTTTCCACGGGCTCGCTAGAATCCCTTTTCGGCGAAAAATCATTCCGTCGAGCCAATTATGCAGGTACATCATCTAAGCAAACGTAATTTGAATAATTTTGAACCAGATCCCCCGGAGTTTTGTTTCAATTGCCCTCGCTTTACAGTCCATTAATTTTTAAATCTTACAAGTACACGTAATAACGGAAGCCGGTTAATAACATTTTTTTAACAGACATTTTATCATAATGAAAAAGCTTGAATCTCGACAGGATATAATTAATAGGTCCCCCCGGGATTCAAGTTTGTATTTAATAGACACTCGCTAATATACGTCTGAGACAAATATAACCGGATCAGATAAAATTTACCTCAAAACTCACTTTACCCTACCGAGTTTAAACCTTATGATCTGCGATAACAGTAAAACGACAATAAAAGTTAAAACTAATCTTGGAACAACACAATTAGTTAATGTACACAAACAACAGATGCACAATGGAGTTACAAAGAATAACTATCAAAGTCTGGAGCGGGCGAGATTAAATTTCCATTAATTTTTACTGACGGAGATAACACTTTTATTACAGTGATATGCCCCGCTCGTACAACATAATCTACTTCTATCTCAGCCGACATTGCCTTAAAAGCTCATAACGTCGTATCTAATGAAAAAAAAAATAAACGCAACACTTTATCTTTACAGCTTAACCAAACATGACCCCGAGTTGCTCAGTGATTACATTAACAAGGGAGTTATATGGCCCCAATGATTGTTTTATGATGTTGTTAAATGCATCGGCCCACGTTTACAGCTTCGGTTACAATACGAAGGGAATCGTGTCGTTTACGTGTCGTAGAGTATAAGAAAATTGGATTAAAGGAAACAATATAATAGTTTTAAAATTTTACTGCGTAAGGAAGATGTTATAATTGGTAATAATGAATCTTACCATCTACAGATTTGAAGAAAAATTTGGAATTTGTAAATATTGAGGCTGAAAGGACCAAGGCCACAGGCCAAATTATAAAACTATATGTATGATTAATGTTGACGAACCTAGTAATAAATTTATGGAATTAAGTAGTGAAGATGGGTGTAAAGAGTCCCATATAACTCACAGAATTCAAGACAACCTCACCTGCTTATAGTGCAGCCTGCTGATCAACTGTGATCAAATGAGGCTCTGGCTCCGCACTAACCAGCACTAGCCCAGCGTGGTGGTAGACAGCCCAAATCCCATCACCATTTTGAAAAGCCAAGGTGGACATCTATCGGCTGATGAAGGTTCCCGATTGGATTAACTTTATGAAAATGAATGGAGTACCCACATAACTTAATTGATCAACTTGGCTTGTACAAAGTTAATTACAGATTCGTTTTAATCCATATTGGTTGATGCTTGACCACGATCCCACCTTGTTTTAACAGGTTTTACTGGTGGTAGGTCCCTGTGAACGGAGACAATATAGGTATTGCCACAGCTCCTATTTCTACTGCCAAATTTTAATGTGCAAATGTTACTGTGTTCCACTTTGATGGGTGCTGAATACTAGTGAAATTACTGCGGTAACGAGATTTAAATTTTTATGTCTTAAGGCGACGGGTGCATTACGGTGCTGTGTATACCATCTTAACTTGCGCCGTCTTGGTATGAGCAAGCGTATAACTTACCATCAAGTGAAAGCCTAGTAGCCTGTATCGGTGACCGTGGTCCTCTGATTACTTCATTTCGAATCTTATTCAGTAGAGAAACGACGAGTATAACTCTTTCCATCGCTCTCTGAGCGACTTTGAACTTGTGGATTAGCCGAGTGCCCAATATTTGAAGACTCTTTAGGAGTCTTCAGGCTCTGATGTATGACGTCGAATAGTATCAAGTATCCCGACAACGTGAAACTATCACAAACAACATAAACACTAATCAAACAACAAACAAACGAAGGAGTATCAATGTAGGAAATTTTCACAGTTAAAATGATTTATTTCACATGTAGGTTTGTTTAGAGGATTTCGCAAAACAAAACTACCGACCACCGATAGTCGTACAAAATGGGGACTACTTTTTTTTGTATTGGTTCCGTTTACATTTGTCGGTCCATCTATCAGTATTGTGTTAGTGTCCACACAGGGTTAATTTATGAGTTGTTTACTTGGCACACACGCTAACTGCCGCCATAAACTTTTCTACTGTCAACAGACCGCTTGATACAATTGTGACATCTATTTCAACAGCACTAAGAATAAAATTAGCATGAGAAATATACTGATATATATTATAAGCCAATGAATAAATCCAAACTTCGTTAATATATGATCAAGGAGAAATAGTTCAATACTATTCATTAATATTTTAAATTATTCTGTATTTACTGATAATAGGTCTCTTTTGCTAGGTACGAACACTAGCCCTGTAATCTCGGACTATTAAGAATAAGGCTAAGGTAAACCCTGCCTGGAAAGACAACTGAAAGGGTACACTGTACATTGAGTAAAACTGTAGCGGACGACTAGTACGAAGTGGTGGTAATTGGCCGCAGCATACTGTCTATGCTAAGGAGGGTAACAGCTCCTCCTGGTATGTGCTCAGCAGCAATAAGGCACTGGTGAGTTCCTTAGAAGATCTCGGAGCCTTCCAATGTACTAAGGATGACCACCGAAAGGGGTTTTAGTGGATATAAATCCCATACAACCCTGACTTCCTCCCAGAAGCAGGGTATCTTTTGAAGACTTCTCCCGCAACAAAAAGAGGTAGGTACTACCACAGTTCCAATTACTACCTCTTAACAATAGTAAAGGTAGTGAAATTACTGGGGTAACGAGACTTAACACCTTACATATCAATGCGACAAGCGCGATATGGTGCTGTGTACACCATCTTAACCAGTGGCATGTTATGATCAAGCGTATCACTTACTATCAGTCGTACTCGTCTCGTCAACAAAAACAAAACTCTAGTGACTTAAAGGTTTCAGAAATGTCCAATATCATTTATCATTTAGTGGTAGAGAAAGTAATGTATAAATGTACTAATAAAGGAAATACTGAAGGAAGTGCGGTAGATGTGTAAGAGAAAAGTGTTAAAAGAATATTATAAAGGAATGATAGAGATACGAAAGAGATGTGATGGGAAAAAGCGAAAAGGAGAAGTCAAAAAGAGAGTATAATTCCCTGTCCACCTTTGCAAAAAATTATCATCGATCGATCAGGAAGTTTATCCGGTTTTTCAGCACGGCAACATTATTGAAACCTGGATACGTATAATGTGTAATATTAATCCAAAGTTTGACAACACCCTTCAAACTACTGCCTCAGGAGTAACATTAAGTGATTGCATAACTCATTGACATGGCTTTTGGTGAAGAACTTTCACCGGTTAAACTAAGCTCAATCACCACCATCGAAGTAATTAAGAAGAGTTCTCGTTGAACTTACCCCTCGGTTTTCATGTAACGGTGCTTTGCCTCGCTTTGGGGGACCCTAATTAATTTTACATATAGTAATCATTGAAACTGGAAGAGATCTATAGGCGTAGGTATAGTCCTAGCTTTAGGACTTGAATTAAAAATTGTATGTCAATATTATCTTGATGTTTCTTTACTGGTGGTAGGTCTCTGTTGCTGAAGACCGTCTAGGTAGGTACTACCGCAGATCGTATTCCTACCACCAAATAGTAATGTTCCGGTTTGAAGGGTGCTGTATGTTAGTGAAATTACTGGGGGAAATGAGACTGGAAATTTTATGAGCAAGCGTATCTCTTACTATCAAGTGAACGTCTTTCTAAAAAACAAATATAAAAACAAAAAGTATGAAAAATTCAAGTCGTATATTTTTTCTAGTGTAGGTAAGTTTGAAATGTAACGGCTCTTTAGTAATATATCGCCTATGACAGGGGTCGGCAACCTGCGGCCCGTGAGCCATATGCGGCTCTACGGATTTGAACATGGGACTCTTTCGTTCCGCACGCAAATATTATTTTATTAAAAAAAATTCGTATAAACTAATTATTGATGAATAAATAAATATATATAACAGGTGTTTTTTCTAACAAATTTCTATTTTTGTAGGCAAAAAAATTAGCAGATCCTTAAAAAAATATTTTGTTAACTAGATTTTTTGAATCTTCCGGCTCAAAAAGTTGCCGACACCTGGGCTATTAAAATATTTTATTATGAAAATGTAGACCAAAACGAGAATATTAGTAGAATAATGAAGATATATTCGCTTCGACCACGAGGTAAGTAAGGCTTTTACCTAAAGGTAAAACGCTTACCCATAATGTTACTTAAGTAATGATGGTATAGCACCACATCGTCGCTTCGAGACGTAAAATGTATTCTCGTTACCACAGTAATTTCACTACCATACCTTTGAAACACAGTAATATTTGCACATTACTATTTGACAGTAGGAATAGGAGCTGCGGTGGTATCTACTTAACAAGGCGGCTCAATCGGCGAAGGCGTCATTCACAGCGGGGTTCCATAAACGTCCCTATCCAGAAACGTATAGGAAAATGTAAAATGAAAATAATAAAATGTGGAAACAAATAAATAAATAAAAAAAAAAGAGTGAACGCGAAACGATTCCGCGCGAAAATGGCCGATTTAACTTTTTCAATTAAACGAGCGCTCGTTCTCGGCGTATTCTGACCCAGATCCGGATCCGGTGGGCGAAGGGGTGCTGGCGGGGGGGTTGGGGGGAGAGAGAGGGGATGCCCCGGTGCGTTCCCCAAATGAAAACGTTTGTGAATGAATGTAGTTTGCGGGTCCAGCAGCGCCGGCTCGCCAAGAAGCGAAATAAAGCAAAGGAAACAAACGAATCAGAGGGATACAACGATTTCGGATATTTCACTGCACATTTACAGCAACTACCGGAGGAGCAAGAATATAATAATTGTATGTATGTATCGAGTCATTCGGAAGGCTTGTAAGACTGCGGCCCTGGCTTACGAGACATTTTGGGCCTCGTGGCTGTCCCCCATTACCTGGACCTGTCACTCAGCGAGTCGGGTTCACTGGTCTTTATCCGCCTTCTAGATGATGATAGCTGCTAGACCTGATTGCCCTCTTAAAAACCATTGGGGGAAATTTCTTATAGGGAAGTCGTGAGGGATATTTGTTGATATAAGATAAGTTTTAGAATTTTGTAACTAACTAACATAACTAACTTAATATTTGTTTTCTTACATATACATTTGTTTTTACAGTTACAGATAATGTCTTAAAATCTTAGCAGATTTATCATAACATTACGTTCTCTTAATGAAATTCTAATTACTTATTTTACTACCCTCTAATTTTTATTATTAACTATTTCAAACAAATGAAGTGGTCACTAAGAAC
>DWLS01005637.1:0-12473 GCA_018246255.1 Pachliopta kotzebuea | reverse complement strand
CTTCTACGCATACGAGATTATATGTGAAACGCTATCATTACTACTGCAATAGACGTATAATTTCCATAATTACTTCCGCTTGTAATAAAATCATAAAATTTTATTTTTAACGTTCAGCAGGAACAGTTTCATTGACAATAAATATTTTGATAATTCTTTACTTCTTATGTTACTGAAAAATAGGATTAAATTTAAAGTTAATAGGACAAATGAATGCAAATATGAAAAAATTCACAAATAATAATAAACCCAATCCTTTTAGAAACATTTATATTGTAATTTTTCAATCCATTATATAACATCAGCCAATAAACGCCCACTGTTGGATATATGCGTCCCTCAAAGATCTCCACTCCGATCGGTCCTGCACTGTCTGCATTCAGCGGATTCTCGCGACCTTCACCAGATCGTCTTTTTGAACACGTACTAATACCTAATTAGCAATACATACATATATTGGTAATTAGGTATTGGTACGTGGTCTTGTATGTTATTGGTAATTATTTATTGGTTTTTGAAAGGCTTATGTGGTAAGCAGTGGCAATAAAACAACTAAGCCAAGTAATTCATGAATATATGTATAAAAGTTAATGTGTAACAAAATTATAGAATTTTAGTGCTTTCTCCATTACATACGTACGTGTGTATTTTTTGATCCATTATCGTCATTATTCATATTTATACTTTATACATGGAAAATAAATTTAATAAATAAAATTAAACAAATAGCTGTAGTAGTCGTTTGATTTAGAGATTTAAAGAAAAAACTCTAGTGTCAAAGCAACCGTCGGTATACAATAAGCGATATTCTTTACATTCCCGACAATGCTTTGAATTATTATTCTAATTTCTTCCAACAATTCACATCGATTTATCTATTTGACTAAGATTTCATTAAATTTTGTTAGTTCAATTAAAAACTACCACTACTAAAAGCTTAAGTAAATAATACTGAGTTTAAATTACACTCGCTAAAAATGGACCACGAAACGGAATTGGACCCGAACGAAACCTCTTGCCACCCATCTTCAAACGGCATTAGAATTTAATTAAAGTGTATCGAGTACCGGCAAAACCTTAAAGATGAAGTCTAAATAGCTTTGATCCAGATACAAAATAAAGTCAATCGTTCGTTATGAATTTACAGACATAAAATTAGTACAGACACTAGTAATACAACTCAATCAAGGTATCAGTTTATCATATTTAAAATTATTCATAAAATAAAACTTTATGACAAATGGTTTTATTTTACGTGCGAAAGCTAAAAAAAAATATTTGGTCAAATAGATATTTGTAGATATATATAATGAAATTTTATAAAGAAGACGCACCTTTTGATCTTTCATATATTACCTATAGTTATATTTATCAAGAACGTAAATAAGATAAATATCTATAATACAAGTAGGTACTGATTGAAGGATAAAAACATCATTTAAACATGCGTAAGTGTATATAGGACAAGTATCTGATAATTACTATTATCTAAAAATCACTATTAATATTTCCAAAAAAAAAAAGGGTTTTCAACTTTTTTTCCAGAATTCGTATGACTTTTCATTGTTTAATATAAGTCTCGTTTCACGAGACCACAAGTCAGTACTAAAAGCAGTGTGATTGTAGAACTCTTGACATTTAACATCAGTTCACTTAGTCAGTCCAATATAAACTATGGAGTGAAATCTTGCAGCGAACAAACACAAGCTGTACTGCGGGCGTCGTAAAGCACAGCGGCTGTTATAAATAAATAACGCCTGCCTTTTAGGTCTTTTGCATTTACATTCCGGAATATTTCTCTTATCTCTTACTTTCACTATATTCGAAACGTTTGAGCTCTGATACTCTTTGCCTGATTGCATCAGAAAACCAGGTGCAAAGTATTTTTTTACTAGGCAACTAGAGTTTATGTCAAGAAATTAAATATTCATATTAAAATTGTAACATAATGCATTTTTCAAAAAAAAAAGCAAAAAGCCCTAAACAGATCGGTCTGGAGAGATTTACTTGACCAGGCTAAGGCCCACTCGTGGCTGTAGAGCTATAGATGATGATGATGATGATAATGCATTTTTCAGATTTTCAATAACATTTAAAATGAAAGCAGAAATTTCATTATAATAGATGGTCTCGAGAACGGCATTATTTCGCAGGATATCGGGTGTAAAATCCAACCACACAGAAAAAGACAGCAGAGGAGGATTTAGTAGTGTAAATCACGCGATAAGTCTGATTTCCTCTCAGAAATTAAACCACTGATCGCCCATACTGGGGACTACACACCCTGATCCCGATGCCGACGTCGTCAAGCGCAGACTTCAGAACATACTCCTCCTTCCCCGCTACTGATTATGCAAATCAGGGTCAGCCCGAGACACAGAAGTCATCCGCTGCTGTGATCAACACAGTAGCCGCCACTGACTTCCCCACCCCCGATTCGTCACCATCCGCATGCGCTGCTTCCGCCATCCGTGGGGGCGTCCGCACACCGCGTATACCCGCTACACTCGTATTCCCAGGAAGATCTCAATGCCCAGAGTTCGCGACACGGTCGATAGTGGTCAAAAGGCGGGCCCACACCCTCCTCCGACGACCCCTTAGCTCCCGCCACCGCGAGTCGTACTTCGTACACCGTGTACGAAATTAGGTTAAGGTAAAGTTTACTTATATAAAGTATTCGGTTATCTCTTCCCACTTATGTTTCTGTCCATCTCTTCCACTCTCGCCTAATCCCATTCACTCGGCTTTCCTCTCTCTTTTATTTATAGTATAGTTTATTTTTAGCTCGCGAAGTCCGGGTTCGCCTGCCCTGAGACCCGTGAAGCTCTAAACGGCCATGTTAGTAGCCCAAGGCGATAACATCTATCGCGAAAAAAACCCCGGATACAGAATATCTTTTAAAGACTATCGACACCATAAAAAATTACTTAGGACTCTCTCCGAAAAATATATACATTAAGGAGAAATGTTCCGTTACAGAAATTTCAAACTGTTTTTGAATAAGTTTTTAATTAATATATATATATATATAATAAATAAAACTTTACAATTTTAAAAAATACTAAGGCCTTTCAAACTTTAACTTTTTACAACTTTATTGAATCCAAGTTTTTATAGCTTAAGATACTACTTGATATTAATAATCTAGTTAGGTATTTTTTTAACTAGGCAATCCTAAATTAGATTTTATTATAAATGTACTATAGAGCAAGAGCCCCAATTCTCCGGAAATCATTTAATCATTTTTTTTAGAGTGAAGTTGATGCTTTCAGCCATTATTATGGCCGCGAAAGCTTCATCGGACCCTGAGTTCGCGGAACCGAACTCCGCGAGCAGAAAAGTATATATATATAAACTATAATATAAGGGAGAGGAGAGACGAGGGAAGAGGATTGGAAAAGGAGGAAGAGGTGGGAAGAAGGGCAGAGGTGGGAAGAAAGAAAGAGGTGGGAAGAAAGGAAGAGGTGAGAAGAAACTCCGGAAATCAGTCATATCATAATCATCAAATCAAACCATAATCATCAATTACTTTTGAATTGTTTTTGCTAATAATTGTGTTTGCATCAATTCATACAAAGACATAAACAACAGATGCAGTTGAAGCCAAAACGTCTGTTGCCCTCTATGGTCCTGTTAGCTGAGTTTTACAATGTTCCCTCATAATATCACAACACAGAAAATCATGTACGTAAGAATTTTATAATCGTTACTTGATGTAAAATGTAACTGTTATTTTTACCCGCAAACTTCGCTCCCTTATCACAAGTACGGTCTTATAAAATTGGTGTAAGAATCTTGTTCAACATAATAAAATGTCTGCAATATATTTTGCAGATTTAAGCTTAATAATAATACATTTAAACATATCTTTTGGGTTATAAGTTATTGACATTATTAATCGAAACATTCGGAAATATAGTTTTAAAAGAAAATACATAATATTATCTATATGATGTATATGATGTAACTATAACAAAGTCGGCGAATGTCTAATAATTTCATTCTCTGAACAGCTCATGGTTGATTAATCACAGTGACTTTGGAATGGCAACGCACCCGGAAACTGAATGATGTCTCAATACCGATTGCGCAAAAAATATCACTGCACCAAAATGTAAACGTGATCCTTTAAATAAATGCAAAGCAATTCCAACCTAATTTTTTTCCTTTACAATAAGTTAATGTCTTGGTACAAAGAAAGTATTATTTACTTGTAGGTAACATTTCGGATACATGTATTTTGTTGCTTTGAAAACACGAATGCATATATTCCAATTAACATATAATACACATTAATGTATACATATATACGTAATAAACTTATATATAAATATACTTGAATAAAATAGAAAAATACTTTAATATTCCTTATTTATAAGTAATATTGTTTATAATATTTACATAGTTTGCTGTTTTATTACATTATGATCTGTTGGTTTTTTATGTTTGTAAACTACCGTTCACGGAATTCGCTTGGGTCCACTTAACTACATTCTTTCAAGTCTCATATCATACGATAAAAATCAGCGAACTCGAGATTAAAATTCAACTCAATCGTTAAAAACTTTAGCGAATTGCAGACGATGCGTGTAATTTTTTAACACATGTATAATAAACGTTAAATTTCTTGCAAGGTATTGCTAACGGTTAAAAATTTTACTCGTTTTAAGAAATTTCAATAAAACCTTATACTTTATAGGATTTTTAAGTCACATTGTATCAATCAAAATAATGTATAATTTCATTATAATAAAGATTTCATTACAAAGGGAGGGAGAGTGCTTTTTGGGATGTCTTCGAATACTTATTCTCAGCTCTGGACTGATACAAAGACAAATATTTACATAATTCTTAAAAATATGAAAAAAAATGGTGGGACATAAATACAGGTACAGACACAGTCGCATCAACCTAGCACGTACGCCCCTGCACTTCATGCGAGGAAATAAGCTATTAAGTATATTGGATCAAACTTTACCGACCTATTTTTGTAATTGGTGAAAAATTGGTAAAGAAAATATAGTAAAACCAAATGATAATGACGCCACAAGTAATATAATAAACGATGAGAAAGTAATGACACCCGCAGACTATTTTGTTGATATACTGAATTGCCTTAAGAAAAATATGTGCGCATCTAGTAACGCACTTTAACAACGCATTATTTTAAGTTACTAATGAAGTTTAGTTAGGCCTTATTTGCCTACTGTTAATAATAGTATTTATTTATTTATTGTTTATGTACACTTACACGTATATACATAAAACAATGCTATTTAATAAAAGTAATATTGTGTTACAAAGGCGAGCTTAACCCTAAAAAGAGTTCTCTTACAGAATACCCAAATAAAAAGGAGAAACTATTTTAATTATTTGTGTAGGTGTACCGTGTACCAGAAAGAGCAATATACAAGGAAATATATAGCAAGTAAATAAATAGTAAATATAAAATATGCAACAAGAGGTGAAGATAATAGTTTTCACCTCTTGTTGCATCTTGTCTTTAACTCTCTTCTTAATGATAGATAAAGAGGGACAGGCACAGATATCATGAGGGAGAGCATTCCAGAGTTTAACCGCTTTTACCGTAAAAGAATCACTGTACCGTTTGGAGGAATGTGTTGGTATTTTGAGAAGTAAAGATTTAGAGGAGCGACATTCAAATCCGTAGGGAACGAGATACTCAAAGCGCTCACAGAGATATGAAGGAGCGTGAGGACTAGTAAGTAAAAAGTAAAGAAAACATAAAACGTGCATATAGTATATATTATTAACTAAATTTTAAATTAAGAATCATCGAAGTACTGTAATATAATAATGAAATCGATGAATTGATTTAAATATCTCTTTTTTATAAATTGTAGGGTACCTAATGCAATTCCGACGTCGAGATTAGGTTGGCACAGACGCATTCCAGACACAACGAGATCAGAGTGAATCACACGTGTTTCGAATTTCTCTCGTTTGCTTTGCTTGATTTTACATTCTCAGCACTTAAAATATGCAAAGTTTATAAAAATAAATATATTTTTCTCAGTAAACATACTTTATGATTTATGCACATGCCCTAATATATCTACTCTATGTGAAAACGATTTTCTTTCATGTTTATAAACAAAATATAAATATATTAAATGTGAAAAGAATCAATAATAGCTAAAAGCAAAAAAGCAGCCAGAAAAAGAATCAATAATAACTTTAATTAAAATGTTTTCGAAAATACACACTTCACACTTTCAGCGATAATACAAAAACGGTGGAAACTTAACACAAGTGCAGCCCGCACGGGCACGGACCCCGTGTCGTCTGACCTGCGTGCTTCAAAGGCTGGTCGTGTTGTTGTGATTTTATTTGTTCGTCGAGTAAATACCTTCGCTTGTATAAGAGTATTGAACTGGGCTGGTCTGCATACGCAGTCGGAGTGGAGGTGGGGAGAGGTACATTAAAGCACACCAGTCCTCCCGTCTAATGCTAACATTGTCTTAAAACTATTTCAGAGTTGTGAGAATCGTGAAGACGCGTTTTCCATTTGTGTATTGAAAGTGATAATGATGAATAAACTCAATTGCAAATCTCTAAAAAAGAAATGTGAACGATAATGTTTTGAATAATAGTCCGAAGGCAATTTTTATCTCTTTTCTACAAAAAACAATATTTTCACTTAATCCAATTAAAGGAGTTAGTTTACTGTCATAAATATTTATCGTATTAGGAAATTAAAAAATTAAAAATAAAATAAACCTTGTACCTTTAAATCTGAACCTCCCGAAGATGTTGAATTACTACTGGAGCTGTCAAGGCGTCCGTTATGGTACATATTGGTCAAATCAGTTTCCATGTCTCATAAAATTTAAACATTTTATTTCTCACTACCACCACACCACATCACACACATTTTGTACTCCGTTTATTTTTTTTTTTTTAAATTACTTTTCTATTTTCTTTACGAGTTGTTTATTAAATGTTTACGAAAAATACACACATAACGAATTAATGTTTGTAACTTTAGCATCTACCATTGAAGTATTAACTAAAAATTTTCAAAAGATCAATCAACAATTATTGCGGCATACGTGACTCAAGAAACTTAGTTATCGATAAAACCCAGAAAACAACAGAGTTATCGCATTTCTATGCCATTGGCAGCCATATCGCGGCGCATTCATATATTTGATAAAAAAAACAACGTTATCACCTTGAATTTTATGTTTTGGTGATTTGCATTACAAATTTTAGCGAACATAAAGAGCTTCATAAAGAGTTCATATACCTTTGCTAATGGGGGAATTGAACATTCAATTACTTCCAAAATATAATTATTGTTTCGTGATAATGATTTACAATTTTTTAAACGACATTAGACTAAGTTTTTGTTCACATGTTGTGACTATGTTATTCAACAATATAGGTATTAAAAGTTTTGTAAATTATAGATACAGCAATTAAGTTATTGTGATCAGTTCCAGCAAAAATTTTTTAAAATTTTTTTTCTTTGCAGCAGAACAGGTCCTACGACAAAAACTTTAGTTCATAAGATAGACCCTTTACCATATATTTAGAATATTTTATTAAATAATTAACGTAAACAATGTACATATTGTTAATGACATAGACAAGAAATACATCATACAAACTAATAGTTATATATTTCGGACTTCGTGTAACCTAACCTATGTTTGAAACTCTACGTAGATATTCAGTACTTAATAGTCCATTTCACAAATATGATATTTACGATAATGATCGAAGAGTCATCACGAATGTTACTTTGTATTTTACAAACTTTATCCGGCGAAGAAATCACTGCATTGTCAGTCATATGTTATCCGTAGAAGCTTTATTCGAAACATTTTTCTTTTGATTTAAAAGAGAATAGCTAAGGAATTGCGAATGTAGAGATTTCGCGTGCGCGTGAAACAGACGGCGCGCGCGGCGGTACTGCGGGCGCCGAACTACACGCCGCACCGCCGCCCGGTCCATTGCACCTGACTTTGCTCGCGCCGTAGAAACGAATAAAACATAACCACTAACTACAGTTTCGACATACGACCCAAAAGAACCCACAAAGTTCCGCGAATAAATCTAATGTATTTTAAATCGACTTTTTACACATATGTACTTTTGAGAGAAAAGTTTGGTAATAAAAACAAATTTCAGCTATCGCTATCAATATAATAAATCAATCCATATTTCATGTTTATGCATGTAGCATAAGATTTTAAATATTACTTGACGTTAAACATTATCACCATAAAAAATATTTTAATATTACACTTGTCTCACTAATTGAGTACAAACATTAATAATATTCTTACATAATGCACACAACATGTAAAACAAAATAACCGAACAGATGATTAAATAAATGACAAAAATGTACAAAAGAGTGTTTGTAATTTATTTCAAATGAAGTCATTGTCTACAATGTGACCGTTGACAAAATAACCGCGCAAATACATCTATATTCCCATTCATACACATCCCCGGGAGTACTATTAAATAAGAACTACATTGTATTAAGTGCCCGTGATAACAACTACTTATTCGGTTCGCCTAAATAATTACAACGTATAAAACCAGTTCGATATTTTGAAACTAAATATAATAGCATACCTAATCATCATTTTGAACAAATAAATTTTAATTCAATAGGAAAAAGAATGTGCGGGAAATTACTTTAATTTACATCTATTATAAAAAATTGAAAATGTATGAAGAAATTGTTAACCCGCAATAAAGATATTCTTTGTCGAAAAATACACAACTTTTACATTCAGAATCGGAAATAAAATCTAGCCACTTTACTTCATCGTTCATATTATTCGTACACCTACACTAAAGCAATGAAATTTACGTGTATTTTACGACACCATACATTTTGAAGTGGATAACGGTTATAAAAGTAATCTTCCTCGAAAATAGTCACAACTATGATACTTTCGGTAACAGCATACGTTCCTTGATACAATGCAAACATTTTATTGAGTTGCATAGATAAGTACGATGATAAATATCAAAACTTCGAACTAATTATGATACCAAAATTATATTCAGAACTACTTTTCTAAATATTGTTACATGTACTTTATTTTATTGAATAACACAATTTATAAATATGTATATATTTTATATAATATCACTTATTTTTGTTATTGATAAATTTGGTTGCATTATTCTTTGACGGATTTTTAGAAACACATGTTCTAAAAAAGCAAGTGAAAATATGACATTATTTTTATTTAGAGAAAAATAATGTCATATTTTATCGTTTTTATAAGCGTGCTTTACGTCTAGAGTTTAAGAAATCAACGCTCTTATTTCAAAAGGATATAGTAGATATTGTAAATAAAAATTATTCGTCTCGAAAAAATATATAAATAAACTATTTAAAATATTTTAATTTTTTTTACCTAGTGAATTGTAATAACAATTTTTTGAAAATTATTATTAAACCCTCATAAAAAAATTTGCATTTGTCTCAGGGTTAAAAAATCTGTATACTTAGCTAGAAATATATCTTAATTTTAAATTAGAACGAAATCGTCTATAGATAAGAAATTCTTTTGTTCATACAGCGCCACCTAGAATTTATTGTTTAAACTTTTCAATACTTTCATTGCGCAAGCGATTACTTACGAGTATCGATTAGATACAATTAATAAAGAGCTTTGGTGTACAAATGCGTTAATAGATGGCGATATAACAACGTATATTATATCTACTTAAATTATATGTCAATCGCACTTACCTTATTTTCGCAGGTTATGTGACAGACATATTTGCACACTGGAACAAATAATAAATGAATTAATTCTTTAATCTTTGGTTTTCGTAATTCCTAATGAAAAACATCTTTACTAAAAAATTTAATAAATTTCAGCATTCACCTCTACAGCAGGACCCTTCATTGTGGACCGGCTGATGGCACCAATGACACGGCCTTGGTTTACGAAAAGACTTTCTGCGAAATGCGTGCGCTTGTGGTATGCCCTCCTTCTGGAACAATTAGTATAATCAAATTATGTGGATGATTCTGCGAAACTTAATATTGACACAGAAAACATTTTCAATATTTAAAATAACAATTAGAATATAACTTCTTTTTAACTTATTTACGTTAATCTGTTCGGTTGAAACGGCACATGTAAAATATTAATAATGGTAGTCCTGTACCAGTGACTAAAACATGTTCTGACTAATAAATGGCCCTTCGACCACTGCCCACCTAATAAACCATAACAGTTCTGTACCTGCCTATCCCTTCGTCACCTTGCTTACAATAGGCACGTATGATAGAAGCGAACTCTGTAATATTTGGTACTTAAATCTTTCAGATTATACGTTAACGTAATGTAAAGAACTAAAAACACATTATAATTAACTTTTAATTCAATAGGTTCAATGAATTAATTTTACTTAAATTGCATTTACAAACAATGTAAATTTCAATGTAATGCGTAAATCGCAGTTTTCGCTAGTGACTGTTGGGGGTCATGCTTTTATACAATTAAGTCCTAATTATAGTATTGTGACGTCAAGCTGATGCGCAAGCGCCGGCGCCGTCCCTAACGGCGCCACATTTGTAGCACAGATGATGGCGTCTTACCATGTAAACTTTATTCTAAAATTATCGATGTGTAATAAAATACATATTTTTGATTGATGATTATGATGATTTATCACATGATCGCTAAATATATAGTAAGTATTCTGTAATTCAAACATGCAAACGTAGAATTAGAAATGCGTAAGTATATTAACTACACCTATCTCAGTCTTGAAGTCGGATAAAGACCAGTGAGCGTGACTCGTGGAGTGATAGGTTTGGGCAATAGGGAACAACACCAAGGCCTGAAAATTCTCGCAGGCCAGGGCCTCATTCTGGCAAGCCTTGCGGATGTTTCGATACAATACAATACATATTTCTCATCATTGATAAAGTGTTGTGATGAAGTGGACAACTTCGAACTGAAATAAAAAATGTGCTAACACCTAAGTAAATGTGCAAATTGAAAACTTTTCCCATTGCTGATGTCCTAATATTGTGAAGAGCTCTGCTACAAAGTATATTAAAATAATAAATTTTATAATTATAAAACTTAATTACTATACTTAATAATATATTATAATATATAATAGCAGAAATTGTTATTTGTTTAGCAGCTATATAAAATTAAAGAAAAAAGAAATAACATCTCGTGGACAGACGAGCGTCGCCGTGCAGGCGAGTGCAAGACGCTCGCGCGCCATACTCTTTAAACACCTGCCTTATACGCTAAATTCCCCCATATGGATATTTTTGGTTGAAAAAAGTACATTATTACACGCGAATTGTAAAAGCTGAATGACATTGAACGCACACACGCTCCATTAATCAAACAAGAATCATGTTTCATGGCACAGCTGTTTCGTCAGTCGCAGCTTAACAGGGAGACAACTGTTCGAGTAGATAACATGAACAATCTATAAAATGAAAGACTGTGGCACATATTCATTGTTCGGTCATAAATGTAGCGGCATAATCATTTACAACGAGGGTGAGTTTGACCAACCAATAGCCATCTTGTAGAAAGGAGAGAAAAAATCAAGCAAACAATGGTACGAGAGCCTGTTACGTTATTCTTGGAAACGTATTCTTCGCAGAGCACCGGTTTAAATATGTTTGAAGAATAAAAAATCTGAGACTAACAGTCACACGCAGCGGGGGTGTTTCATACGATCTAATCCAAAAAGAAATTTAACCTTAAAAAAATTTAATTAACAAATTTAACTTCGGAATCCTTTTTAATATAATCATAATGAATGAAACGCAGAAATATAAAATTAACGATTAACATCACGAGGTAAGTAAAGAAATTTATTATACATAATTTTTCACATTATAAGAATAAATATTGAGAATTTTTGCTTACGGCAATGATTGCTTTTAAATATAATTAATGTCTTTAGAATTAACAAGATAAATTCAGTGAGTTTGTAGATACAGATTTTAGAAACGGCAACATTATAATAAAATCCAGGCTATCTACTACTATACTACCATTTTGTTTATTGATGACTTTTTTGTTAGTTCCAGCAAAAATCTAAACCAAGGAGTGGATAAAACAATAATTTATTATGGTATCTGTCGTTCCTGTAATTTATAGTTGATTAAAATTAAATTTTAAACTATTACTTTTGTCTAAAAGACCAGTGAGCTGTAACATTTGTTCCTGTAACAATTTAACATATAATCTCAATTCACATGGTGTAAAGTGACATTCAAGCCGCGGATGGTGAACCTTGATCGACTAGTATTTTTTTATTATAATAAAATACGACTTTCCATTATAACATTATGGTGGACTACGTTAAAAGTCTATCGCCCCTATATTAGAATAGGGTAAAACCGTTCCCGGTTGGGACCCAGATGAGGTATCTGGGTCTCAACCTAGACGGGAGGTGGGCCTTCAAGGCCCACTTCGAGCGGCTGG
>DWLS01005636.1:0-12473 GCA_018246255.1 Pachliopta kotzebuea | reverse complement strand
TCCGAGGTCTGCGCTTTAAGACGGAGGCGTTAGGGTTCGGGATGTAATCCGCTGTTTGGACGATCAGAGGATTCGAGGGTCGTTGAAAAGCTGTTGTGCTTAAGGTGTTTTAAACACATTAATAATACATTTTGAAATATTATTTATAATTTAAGTTTAAACTACTAATTTATAAACATTAAAAATCTATTGACGTGTAATACAGTTTTCAGATATCAATTTAAATACTAAAATTAACAAAACTTAAATTTTAATCATATCTTTTTAAATGTATAAACACGGAATAAGTTTTTAAATGAACTCCAATAAGAATTTTTTATAGTATTGAACCACTAATTCTGTTTTAATACAAATTTCTTGGAAACGTATCTTTCTTGTATAAAGTGAATTAGGTGTACTGAAAAATTGCTAATAAGATAGCTTTTAAAATATCACATTTGTTTGCGTAATATAATTTGCATAGTAAATTTACTTTAGAAATTTGTGTTAGGCACAAATTTAAGTTATGAATAGAGGTTATAACATAATATAGGCTGAAAAGGTTCTACACTAGGTCGCCGAAAGCACTAAGAGCACTCTGTTCTGTATTCTGACTGTTCACCGTGACCGCTGTCCTTATTTATTGTACGAACCCGACTGAGAAACGATTCGGGCCGATAGAATAAATTCTCCTTGAAATGGACCGAATACCTCCATTTGTGCCAAATAATAAATAGACTGGACTCAAAATAAGTACCGTTTATTATGTATATATAATATGCGACACCTTTTTATTGAACTTTTGGTTTAAATGAAATTTGCTTAGTGTAATAAATATAGTGCAATAGGCTGAGATGATGATGATGATGAATAAATATATGTGAATCAAACTGGTTAATGATTTATGACATGCCCCCAAAACTTTCAGGTTTTTACAGCCAAAAAAGATGTAACGACAAAAAGAAAATTAATGTTGCTATACCTAAAAAAAGGTATAACAATGATGATACTACATGTGTTCTGCGACTTCGACGAACAGACACATCCGGTACATTTGGGCGACGGCATAAACAAAATTACGCTAGTCTTAGGCATCTTGAAATAAATACACCATTTATATATTTCTCCTTAATTTAATTTACAAATATAATTCTCTAATTCATTTAAAAATTGGCTTTTTAAATAGGATATTTTTTTAATACCTTAATTATTATGTACAGAGCACAAGTAAACGTGTTATCAACATGTGATAAAAACGGAGGTCAGAGGTGAGTACGTAACCCATCGCTTTATCGTGCATATTGAACGACGTATAATATAATAACAAAGTGATAGAATATTTCGTAATAATTTTGGAAAATATTACTGTGTGTAAAGTTTATATTTGATGTTCCTGATGAAACATTTGACTCGTCGCGTGCGTAGCAAACGTTTTCAATTAGGTAATTATATTAAGAACAATTAAACGCAATTGATCTCAACTGTACCACGTCCGGTGAACAAGTGAAACAGCAACGGCCACGTCCACGTCATAACATCGTGTTACACATCTATAGGGAAATATATTAAATTAGACACGGAACAAAGTAAGACATATCGTTTAAAAAAATTGTAGGCGTTTTAGTACTATATACTTGAGAAAGTTTGTTAAAATTGAGCTTCTTTTAATTACCATCTTTTTTTACTCTACAAAGCCACGAGACGAGCAAGGCGTTCACATGATGCTAAGTGATACGCTTGCCTATAACAACAAGGCAATTCTTAAGATGGTATATACTGCACCACATTGCGCTTGTCACCTTGATATATAAGGTGTTAGATCTTGTTGCCTTAGTCATTTCACTGTCTTCGAAATAAATTAACTATATCGTTTATATATATGTCATATGTTTTATGAAGCTCCATATACAAATATTTATGTTTGATGAGAAATAAATCTTGTGTTATTATAACGGATCGCGATAAACCGGCCAAGGAGACGACTGTCATTACGGTTCATGTAACGCGCACCCCGATATTGTCGCGATAACGAGCAAGTTCAACGAGTACTTAACTTCTATACAAGACATTTATTTATTACACAGTACCAAATAGTTCTTCATTTAATAAATAAAATAAGCCATGACATTTTTCATAAAGCAGAAACACCAATTGTATCAGAAAAATCAAACGAATTTACTAACTTTTTGTTAGGTAAAGAAAAAACTAAAATGGATAAATATAAAAGATGTCCTATAAAAATCTGGGTAATTAAGGTCTTAATATTTTAATATATAGCTTCTATGTACTGCAGCTATTAAAAATTCAAATAGTATTAATTACACAGCAAAAAAACTTAGCTTGTTGTTTACCGACAGGACAAAACTTAACTTATTAAGTTTGCATTTCTAAATACAAAATTTAAATATTTTTGGTAACCTTTTTAATATATAGTCATAGCAATTAAGAGGTGAAATTAAAACAGTCACAACAAAATGTGTTGCCTTAATAAATATTGTTATTATACCTAATATCAATCATCAATATCAACACCCTGCGGCAGTCCAATGCTGGACGTAGTCCTCTCTTAAGGAATGCCATACCTGTGTTTTTTACAGCATTTTTTATTTGACGAGGCAGCGGAAAGAGCAATGCCTTCGCTTGAAAATAAGTGATACATTTATCTATAACAACGTGGCGGTGGTTAAGAAAACTTGCAACTCCTTTTAAACTGTTACAGAGTAAAGTTTGTACAACTTTGGCATTTACTCTAGGAGCAACGAATATCTACCTTTCCAGCAACAGAGACCTACCAGCCATTACAAACCTTAATTAATTTTTTGCAAGTTTTGTCGTAAATGAGTTTTTGTCAAAATCTAGTATTACATGCGCCGGGATCTATATATTTACAGCGCTTATCGAACCAAGCTGCCGCAGAGACTGTACCCCAGTACAACGTGCGCCCCCTCTTCATGCATGCATATGAATGATCTAGTCCACTAACCCGACCAGTTTTAATTACACTATATATTCCGCTTCTACTACTGCACGTGCGTCAATAAATTTATCTAAATCATACATGCAAAAGAAATTATGATGAACAAAAAAATACCAAGACGCGGATTAACTAAGTTCACGATTTTTCCACATTGTCTTGATTACAGTGATATAAAATACATTTTTATGCTCGGTTAAAACATAGAAGTCCTATAGCGAAAAAACATCCCAAAGATCATAAGCACATGTAAGTCACAATAAGAATTTGACCACAATAAGACAAGTCACGATAAGATTTTTTCATTCTGACCACCAAACTTCTGTTCGAAGAAAGCACCTCTTGACGATGATGAATAAGATCTACTGGCGGTAGGTCTTTGTTACTGGAGACCATGTAGATAGGTATTGCCGCAGCTCCTACTACAGCCGAAACATTGCTGTGTCCCGTTTGAAAGATGCTGTATAACGAGACTTAACTTCTTACGTCACAAAGCGACGAGAGCCTTGTGGTGTTGTGTATACCATCTTAACCAGCGCTACATTGTCATGGGCGAGCGTATAACTTAACATAAGGTGGACACTTTGTTATTCTCGTCGCCTCATCGTTTAAAAAAGAGTAACTATTAAGAATGATATTAAGCAACAAAATAAACAGACGAGAATGTGAATTTTAGTGTTTAAAAATAAAAACAACGATCACAAGCGACAGCACTGGAGTTTTGATTATAGCAACAAAACCATTCCTGAGGGTGGCAGAATGTAGTCAATAAACATGCCACAATAGGGACAGAGAAGCATTGAGTAGTGGGTCGTAAATGGTTGAAATAACCGTCATCCGGGCCCCGACGGCGGACGCTCCACGCATCACGTATAATGGCGTAGCAAATTTAAACGTCGGGTTAACGCTCTGCATTGTGGCACTAATTCCTGCATACAACTCTTCGCTGCGTGGAATTAAACAGCACACAAGATTACAATTAAATAAAAATTTTCAATGTTATTAAACTGACAACCTTGAACAGTACAGTTCTAGTAAACAAGGTAGGCAACACCAAGCACCACGCTTAATAACTCGGGATGACATGGTATATGAAGAATTGTAGAATACGGTATAAAATACTAGTATCGTTACTTATATGTTGAGAACTATTATTATATTGAATGAGTATCAAAATAGGGACTGTGTAAGAAAACGAGTATAGTCTTTGATACACATTTTTCACTGGTGGTAATAAAGGGTATCAAAGACTACTACTACTGTGTGTGTATGTGGTGGTGGTGGTGGTTTTTTGCAGGTTTGTGTTGTCAGAGACCGTCTAAGTAGATACCACCGCAGCTTCTATTGCAGCCGCCGAACAGCACTGCAAATATTTCTGCAAGCCTTTGTAAGCTAGTGAAATTACTAGGGTCCCATATATCAGAAGGCGACGAGAGCAACGTGGACAAACATATCTCCTACCACTAGGTGAACGACTATCTCGACGCGTTGCAACATCCAATAGAAAAAATATTATTTTTCCGTTACAAATTTAGTAAGCACCGGTTTTATAATTTTGAGACTGGGAGGGAATAACGTATTTGTATTTAATATTCGTGTCTGATATTACCCTTGTGTTTTTGAAGAATAATAGAGATTGTTCATCATCATTGAGTGCAACCTTCAACGTGAAGCTGAGCGGTCAGTTGGAGAAAACTGTTTTGACTTTGCAATTTTTTTCAGTTTAGCATAATCAAAACGATTAATTCCATTATGTCATCGAACCACTTTCTTCTTTGTCATCGGTATGCTCGTTTTTCGGTAATTATTAGGAATAGTTAATGAACGTGTGTAATATGTATAATGAATGTATATTATTATTGGTTAATGAAAACATTAAGAATTGCGACATTCGGTTAGACGCATGAATTATGCGTAGGAACGTGTGTTGCATGGATGGAAGAACACAAGAGTGGTTTGGGCGCGGCAGACGTAGTCGACCGACATACACTCAACCATGAATTATTGGATTTGCACACTGTTATTAGTATTTACTACCAATTGCATAAAAAGCCAATGGACTATGAATAAAAGTTTTATACACATTCATTGTATTATATAAAAGGAACAATGAATGTATACCAGAAGATATTTCTGTTACAAATACAAAACAAAAGTTCAAGCTTGTGAAAGCCAAGTAAAAAGATAAATACTTTCGACAAAAACATTAGGGGTTTATAATTAAAAATAAGTTGAATTTGTAAGGAACTTTTAAACTTTGCAAAAGTTACAAATGTTATGTGAGCGTTTTGACATCAACAATAAAGGAGCTATAAGTATGTATAATTATAAAAAATCTTTTAATCGCAGCAAAGTTTATGAGTGAAGTACAGAAAAAAGTTTATATAACCATGTTTATGTTTACTATATTACTAATTTTAATTGTTTTTTTTTTGTGACACTTATTTGTATTTTTTTTTTCTCTTCTCTTCACAATAATAAAGGTTGACTGGAAGAGAATGCCTTGTGGCATTATGTCCGCCTTTTTGTTTACTGTGTCTCTCATGTACATAATGTTTTTCCTTTTTGTTGTAATTATGCAAATAAAGAGTAAATAAATAAAAAAAAATATATAATAAAAAAGATGAAAGAGGCTGAGTAATAATAAACGGCAAATTTTGTTTATAGAAGTGTCCAGATAAGGAAGTCATATTTGTTTGTAAAACTATTCTGTGAAAGACGAGAGTTTTTGTTTGTGTATATTCTGCGAACTAAGATAATGTTCCACGATATAAGCAAATAATTACGACATATGACATTTAAATACAGCAAAAAGTTTGAAAATAGAAGGATATTATTAATAATGTTGTTAAAGCTATCTGTAAAATTTCATTCAGTCACATTCTTGATCAATCTGAACTGCCAGAAAAAGGTTTAAATGTTACAAAATCTCAAAACAAAGTCGTCTTAAAGAAATCACAATGAACATGGTGACGAACCCAAATGAGTTCTATAAATTTGAGATACTAACATTAAAAAGGTGATCAAATTTTACGTATTATCAAACTTTTCTTGTTAAGTGGAACCTGAAAGAAACGTATAACAGAAAATAAGAGATTACGCTTAACTCAAACATGTTATTTCACTTATCTGGGGCCTAAGCGGTGTTGTTACGTGAAGTACAAATTAAGAATTCACTATGAGTAGAATAGAAAAGCGGTCAAGCGCGAATGCGAAAATTTCGTGGTCATTGGTATGACCTTTAAGAATTAATCCGTTTTTGTAATTACCGTTTCCAAAGAAAATAATTCTCAGTCTTTGTGATAAAACATTATTTACATAAACCAACTTTTCGAAATTATTATTATTTTGTAATGAATTCTAAATCATGCACAAATGTATCATTCATCTACTAATAAAATACTAATCTGTAAAAAGAAGAATATCCGCTCAAACAGCGAGAATGAGTACTTCAACGTTATATGGGGCAGCAGATTTTTTAAATTATCACTAATACGTATTAAATTAATTTTTTTTATTCCTAACCTATATACATAGTTTCTAAAAAAATATAGTAAATCTGTAGAAAATTTGCTCACAAACTTTCTGGTTTCAAAAATGGCTGCTTTCATTTTTACTATGAGATTAATTGATTTTATTTTTGACCGAAGTTGCGTATAAAAACAATTTTTAAACCCGCTTCTTTATCTATTTCAGTAGTCAGTAGAGCAAACTATTTCACAACGAGCTGTTATTATAATCTATGATACGTTTAAAGAATCGCGAAGAGTTTCTCTTTAACACATGCCGATATCTAAACAGCGGAACAGTCACGCTATAAAGAATTTTAAGAGCTTTAAAATACTTGACAATTTATAGTTTTTTCACCTCATGTTGTAGTATTAACAGACATGTATACACATGTTAGTATCATATACTTATTTACAGACTAAAGATATACGATCGCTGGTAAAATCGGGTCAACCTCCTTTTTACGAAGCACAACTTGCAATGGTCCGGTACAGAGTTCTAGGAATACTACTCTCGAATAAAACTGGTCCTAGCACCTTCTCTAAGCAGTTTGTCGTTGGGAGCTTTCTTCATTATTAGTTACGAAATATAATAGCCGGTACATGAGTTTCTGGTGTCCTAAGCAGACTAGACGCATTAATCTTTACACTGAGACTTGGTTTATATCAGTAGCGACGGCTGTTTTCGTACTGACGCAGATATCAAAGCGACGGATTTAGGTTAATAATTTATAGTTTACAGTTACGGCTGGAAAGATTTTTCAGGATTCGGATTTTAACCTAGGTGGACAGATGACGTCTGCGCGACCGCGTTCCCCAAGACCATCATCCACGGGAAATATTGATCTTATTTGAGCTTGATTAACTCGGACGCTGGCGGCGTGCTAATAATATCCCGGCTCTGGCAATGATCCAGGAGAGGCCTTAATGATACTTCGAATCACGACAACTTTCAAAGGTTATACACTATTGCGGCTTTGAAGCGATGTCACAAAATGAGATTAATATGATTTTAAAAACTACATTTACTATTTGAAGTAAACTGACGTAATTTAAGATAAATTATAACTTCAATTTACTCTTAATGTAAGTTCAGATCATATTGTGATTATTAAAGATTTAGTTTACTTTTAACAACACCAGGAATTAAAGTGACAAGTGTTAGACTGCACTTGTTATTATTCATTTCATACAAAAATAACTTCTACTAGATGGTAATAGATAATTACTTGTATAATTTCTGATACACTATATCAACACGTACAAAAAATAAAAAATTAAGGATATAGTTATAGAAGTGATAAACATGATAAATTTTGATTTCATTTATAGACTTCGGAACGTTACATTTTGATGGTTCATCAGCGGTTTATTTCGCAACAAAATCCTGCAATATAAGCCACAAGAGCTATAACAATTTTAATTACATGTTCATAGCGCATGTCATAAATGATTTATTGAACATTATTATTTTTTTAACTATAAAAAGTATTGTATTATAATTACAAAAAGCCTAGTCAAGCAAACCAAGCAGTCTGTGTACTCATGACATAGACAAATATTACCAAGAAAATTGCCAAATATCAGCTGATAACATCAAAAGAAAGAAAAAAGAAAAAGTGGGACCAGGGCAGGAGAAAGAAGAAGAATATCAAAAGAAAGAAACATATTTTTGGTATGATCATTCTAAATGAACAAAGTCTAATCTTAAAAAACATTACATTTACTCTTTGGCTTTGATAATTTTCCATATTTTTTTAATAGAAATACTTATAAATCTTACTATTATATCAAAACACAGGTATCTTTGTAAAGTTTATATACTCATCGGTACTATGTTGTACATTAAAATAATGTGATTTTTATTTGAAAAGGAATAATATCGGAAGTTATCAAATCTGTTAAATATATTATATAAATCTTACGACCTCGTCGTTCAAAATGGTTAGGTGAACGGTTGCACTAAACGCTATGTAAGCGCTCAAAAGTTTGCTTTGCTTAGTCATCGTGCCCTCACCACAATTACCACAGTTTACTACGAATGTTCGCAGTGGCTCATATTATACGTTCTGCGATTTCTGATAGAATATATCAATACACCACAATCAGCTATACCCTTGGTAAAAAAAATTAATAAGCGGCAGTATCGCCTTAATACAGATGTTAAAAATACGCGGTCCAATAAATGGGCACGTCTGAGTTAATGCCTTGTTTAATATTAATCAAAACGAATGTAATCACACTTTAAATATTGTTGTATTAAGTTAATGTTTTGATCTATCATATTGTTTAGAATAAAAACTATATGTTGCTCATGTTGCATAAGGTATATGTAAATGTTGATCCTTTAACTCATAGATACTATAGACATGCGTTCGTTCATTATAAATGACTTTACAATTTATTATAAGTAAATTTTTAGAAAACTAAAAATAAATGAGGTATTGAATCAAAAACTTTAGTCGTTAAATGAATCTACTACAACGGATATGTAATGTGAGGAATCTAAATCGTATTAGGACTATTATTTTTATATAATATCTATATTCTCTACATTCGCCTCCGAAAATGTGTTATTTGTATGCAATACACAGCGTTAAGCGTAACGAAGAACAGACTGGCAGCGAACAGAACACCTCTGTATATACATAGGGGAGAGTTGAAAATAGCTTATAGCAATGAATCAATGAGGAATCGTTTGCATGCGAAGCAGACGCGGCTGGAAGTAGTCAGCGGCTCGCCTCGCCCGCCTTACATCCATCCACACACCTACAGGTGTACCTATAGGTTCGTTGAACACGTTCCTTACCCTTGTCTGCTTACCTGACTTCGCATTAACATTTTTGAAGATATTAACGTTGCATAAAACGAACAATGATACCCCATATTATCAATTTTCAACAATATATAAACATTATTTAAAATTAAATCGACACAATATTGTAAGATCTTTTATCATATATTTGTTGGTGTCTGTCGTCTGATAATTATTCACAGTATTTTTTTTAATCATAACAGTTTATAATTTTACAAACTATCTTTGTTTGAAAAATAAGAATCATATTGAATTAAGCTGTTTGTCAAATAATGTTGTTGCAATTTTGATACTTTGAAAATGATTATTATTATCTCAACGAAATTTATTCATATCAGAAAATTACTAACAAGACATAATCAAAAGATATGTTAGTAGCAAGTATTTTATAGGAAATAATAAAACAAAAGCTTAAAATTTGATTTATGCCAAACGATAAAGGTGTTAATGAGCGTTAGTTACAAAAGTGTGAACAAATAGGCATTGTAGGCTGCAAGTATATATTAATAGGTGAAAAACTTTAAATTTGTTTTAAATTTTGAGACCCTTTTTAAGCCCACAGGGAAAACGATAAAATAAGTAATTTATATTACTTATTTAATTTCATTTAAAGGAAAAATTTAGAAGCAAGTAAACATAAAGAGCGTTTAAAAATACATATGAATGGTTAGATTTACAATAGAAATTAAATTCTATCAAATGTGCACTAAGCAAAGACTAATAATAAAAAGAAATTACTGAAGCATATGGTCTTTTCACCGACAATTTGTACCCAATTTTATATAATATTCATAATGAGACCCAAAATGGTAAAGCATTTTAGGATAGGCTGTTTATTAAAGTAATAATCCTAATCATAATGATGATTACATCGGTCATATTATATTTATCATATTAAAAAATCATCTTAAAATTATTAATGTTTACTTCCTTTATAATAAACAAAAAGTAAAATGAATACAGACTTAAACTCAAAGAATTCAGTTATTAATCGATAAGTATTAAAATAAAATAGACAATATTTGTAAATGAAGTCACAACAAATAACTGAAGCGAAATTGTACATTAATAATATAAAAAAATTGAGGTGCAGACGCTGGCAACATCGAGAAAATAAAAAGTGAATTATACATATTTCGCATGCTTAATATGAAAATGGTAAATACCAGCAGTGTAGGTGTTCCGGCATCGATGACATTGCCGTTACTCACCTGCAATAAACAAAGGCTACCTTAAGTGATCCACAACGTACCTTACACAAAAACATTACAATTATTTATTAAAATACAAATCAATTTAACTTTATACTCGTATAACAAAGGCAAGGGAACGAATCCCTGTGAACTTTTCTTATTTATTCTTTCTTTCGCCAAGCATCATACAGAATTATTAGGACCCATAAAAACAAAATAAAAACCTTTAAAATTTAAAAATGTTCAATATATTTTCATGTACAGTCTTTTCATTACTTTCCGATTCAAATAATCCGCTTGAAAAGTCAAAACGTCACATCTTTGCCAAAACGTACGTAACGGGTAACCAATTAAAAGATGAAACGATGATAACCTTTTTCTGTATCAGACATACATTAAATAAGTGCTTTTTGTATTCAAAGAGACGAGTGAGACGTTCCATGTGATGGTAAGTGACACGCTTAATTATAACAGTTTCACTAATTAGTTGGTATACATAGCACCATATTGCGTTTGTCGCCTGGCGACTTATTTTGAGTATCGTTACCCCAGTCATTTCAATCGCTTGCAACGGTCCTTCAAACCGAGGGACAGTAGTGTTTGTACACTACTGTTTGGTAGCAAAAACAAGAGCTGCTGTGGTACCTGCTTAAGCGGACTCCGGCAACAGAGACCTATCACGCATTATACGTAGTTTTAAAGGCCGTATTAAGTATATAATGAGTACAGCATATGCATTTGGACCGTGAGGTATTGGCATTAGCGAGGTGAGGGGGCGAGGGCGTCGCGACGCCCGCGAACCGAGCATCGCCGCCGCTCAGCTGGCGCTCGGCCAAATACTTTTGGTGCGCTGCGCCCGGGCCCGGATAACTCGCCCTATTCACCTGAATCGGAATACATTTACATCTCACAGCCGTAATCGAACATTAAGCCAATGATCGTTACCTCTACACAAGAATACTTAATTGCAATTCATGAGGCGATCAAAGTAAATTAAAACATTTTTTATAGAGAGTGGGCAAACCAGCGAACAGTTCACATGATGGAAAGTGATTACTGACGCCCATTGAAATTCACAATACCCGCGGGATCGTAACTGCGATGCCGACCTTGAAGGAGGAAGACGTGTGCTCTTTTTTTGAAGGCTTCCGTATTATATTGGTTTGGGAATAGAGCTGAAAACTATTGATTACAAAAAGTAATAGTGCATAGTAAAAAAGTTGCGCTTAAAATGGATAATCGCCGATCATCCAGGTGTTGAAGATGGAATTTGACATTATGTCGTGTAATGCGATGGTGGATGGCGACGGCTGGAATTATTCCGAACAACTCCTCGGAACACACCCATGGTACATTTTGTAAAGAACTCCCTCTATACCCCTTTTTGTAAAATATAATGTTAAATTAAGTGTAACAGTAACGATTGTGAAATAATCTATAGTTATTAGAGCGTTGATCAATGCGTGCTCTAATAGTAATTAAACCCTGGTAATTATTGTAACACACTTTCTTAACCCGATAATACATTTTCCTAGAATGTGCTAAAAGGACAAAAAAATTAGTAATGACGATTATGGGCATATTTTTTCAATATATTACCTTATCGACTTTTAAATTACATATTAAAATATCTGAAAAAGTAAAGAAAGGATAATACACATACAGTATGTAATATATATATATATACACTGTTTACAGTTGCTAAATATACACAGAAAGGGACAAACGATAGAAAAAGTATTTTTTCATGCTTCAAATTCAATTTGCTTGTAATTGATGAACAATTTAACGCACCTATTACTCGTTTCTTAATATCAATTTAACACTATTACCACGCCTCGGTGCCGTTATTCTGTTATTAAAAACGCTGTCGTAAAATTTTACTATACAACGGTTTAAGACGGTCCACATAGTGGTTAGATAAATAACGAATATTCAAACCTGCTATAAAAATGTGCCTCGTAACGTCTTGACAAACATTAATACAGGTAGCCGACCGACCC
>DWLS01005635.1:0-12473 GCA_018246255.1 Pachliopta kotzebuea | reverse complement strand
ATATATATATATATATAACAGTAAGCAAAGATTACTGTGTTGTAGTTTGAATGGTGATGCCAGCTATTTAAACTTCTGTAGTTCAATACTATAAATAGTAATGTGTAAACATTACTATGTTCTGGTGTGAAGGGTGCTGTATACTAGAGAAATTACTGGGGATTTGAGGGGTGTTCTATGCTAATAAAATTACTATGGTAACGAGATTTAACATACGTGTTAATACGACGTACGCAATGTGGTGTATCACTTATCATCAGGTGAACACCGTGCTCGTCTCGTCGCGTAAAAAAATCCTGATGATAAGTGACACGTTTGCTCATAACATGGTACTAGTTAAATTGATACACAGCACCACATTGAGCTCGTCGATTCCAGATATGAAATGTTAAGTCTCGTTACTGAAGTAATCTCATTAGTTACAACCAACCTTCAAATCGGACCACATTAATGTTTGCACAGTACTGTTTGTCGGTTGCAAGAGGTGCTGCGGTGGTACCTAGACTTCCTTACATTAATCTAGACTACATGTTGTAAATTGCACTGTTGTTGTTGTTGTAGCCGCTTGTGAGGGAATGAGGACTGTTGTATCAAAATACTGGGTCTTATAATTCACTTTTTATAACTGGTCACACATCCGTATTTTAAGCTAAGCTGAAACTAAGTCTGTAGCCTCGACCTATGAAGAATAGGACGAAGGTAAGGCCTACCTGTCGTAGAAGGAGACAGAAAGAGGGTGGAGGCCCTCACTGTCTACTGAGTGAGCCCGGGTGAACAAGTACGAAGTGGTCTCGTATTTTGTCGCAGCATACTGTTTATGCTGGGGAGGGCAATAGCTCTCCCTTGGATATGCTTAACAGCAGTGCAGGGAGGCACCGGTGAGTTCTGCAGGAGATCCCGTGGCCTTCCGCCCGCCCGCATGACCACCGAGGAGGTTTCAGTAGGTAATAAATCCCACATAACCTCCAGAAGCAGGGTATCTTTTGAAGATTTCCTCCGCGACAAAAAATACGCTAAGCTGGCTAAATTCTTATTCCTCAATATTAATTTTTTTTAAACTTTTTTGCAACACCTAAAATTAGGGTACACTAGGCGGACTTATTTATTTAGACACACCAACAGCAATACACACAAAACATTCAAGCTTAAAATTAACAATTATGAGAATAGGTACTGGTATGTAAGCCAGTTAGAGACATGTACAGCAATCTCTTAAAACAATATGATATGTTAAAGCAATCCTATAAAAATTTGTAAAAATTGGTTAGATTTACATGTTAACAACATGAAAGATACACATGAGATTAAAATTTAAAATGACATAACAAGAGTTATCAATTTAATATTCTCTTATAAACTATAGACAAAGAAACTTGGATACTAGTTTATTTCTGAGAGCAGGACACGTCGATGCCGTCTATTAATGCCTACAGGCATTCTCTACCTTTCAACCTAGGAGGTGGGATATGCTGCGGTAGGTAAAATCTGAAAGTAATGTTTAGTAACAAGTGTTTTGTTTAATTTAAAACCGAGCTTCAGATTTCACATCTCCATCTTCGCATTCTTGGAGACAATGCAATATGATGTGCATGTAACACCATTCGCATATACACTACCTTATATGCTCTGCATGTTTACCTGCAATACGAGTCTTATGTTTATACCGAGGATCATCATCTAGTTAACTATATAATACGAATCGTCATTTATTATATTATATAACTATCAGCTATATAAATGTGTATATATTTGGCTAAGGCCCCGTGAGTTCTGTTTGGCCCTTTACAACCCACCTGCCTCAAAACAATACCTTACTTTACCTCACCTGCTCGTGGTGCACCATAGTCAACAAGCCTATGGCTCCTCACCAAGCCGCATTGAACCAGCTTGATGACAGATGACCTAAAACACCTCATTATTGGGGGAGGTTTATATCCAGAAGTCGACATCTATCCGCTGATGATGATGTTATTTATTTACATATATATATGTCTATATTGATCTATGAGGTCACGAACTTGACGAACTTCACTACTCCATGGTTTTGCCGTAGTAAAGAAAGCTTTATGTATATGTACATACATACACACATATATATTTAAGCAACGAGATCAGCGTGGCGTTCACTTGATAAATAATACAAAAATGTGATGCTTTTTAAGATGGTACACACAGCTCCACATTACGGCTTGAGATGTAAACTAAGACATGAGATATTAAGTCTCATTACTGCGGTAATTTCACTAGTTAAAGCGTCCTTCAAACCGGAACATAGTAATGTTTCCACACTGCAATCTGCCGGTTGCAATAGGAACTGCGGCAGTACCTACATAGACGGTCTTCGGTAATGGAGACCTACCACAATACATATATGTATATTAGCAGATAATCATACACATAAATAATTTTTTTTTAAAAAGAGCAAATAGGTTGTAACTAGGTTAACGCTTTACTATCATAGACCACATCACCACTTAACACCAGGTGAGATCGTGAGTGAGTTTCTCAACGACTCCGAGGAGGACGATGGCTGGACGTGGTCTTCAGCTGTCGTGTCAGTATATAAGCAGGTGTTGGGGACTGCATGAGTCAGTCCCCGAGATGGGCTATGCCAGGATAGCGTCAGAGAGGCCGCGGTTGTGTTCCGAGCGGAAATCCTGTGACCTCTCCAAACGCTGAGGACGACCACCGTTTGGGTTTTAGTGGGTAAACATCTCCACGTAACCTTGACTTCCCCCCACAAGGCAAGGCATCTTTTCGAAGATTTCCCCCTCGAATAAAAAAGGTGAGATCGTAGGCATACATTAACATTTATGAATTATGTATATATATATATTTAGAGTAATATCCGTATGTTCCCGTACGTTTGTTTAACTGATGAATTGTTTATTGTTACGGAAGTAATTGTTACCTGTTGATTATCATTAGATCATGCCATCTTACGTACAGAGCGTTTGTAATGTTTACAAATATTTATTTGTAGTTATTCACTGGTGATAGATCTCTGTTACTACAGACCGTTTAGGTAAGTATCACCGCATGTCCTATTGCAGCCGAGAGACTGTAGTAAACATTACTGTACACCAGTTTGAAGGGTAAGCTAGTGAAATTATTGGGATAAAGAGACATGTCTCAAGGCGATGAATGTAATATGGTGTAGTGTATACCATCTTAAACAGCACCGCGTTGTTATAAGCTTACTTATTGACATCAGGTGAACGAACGCCTTGCTTATCTCTTCGATGAGAATTAAAAAAAAAATTTTTTTTGATTAACTTTGCCTACAATATTCATAATAAAAAAATCTAAATAATATTAATGTGCCTTTGCCTACACTGACCAAAGGTAAGGGAATAATTAAAAAAAATAAGTTTATAAAATTTCAAAACTGAACAGTAATTTAAAAATTTTAATAATAGTTGCCAACGTAAAAAATACATAGTATGTTAGTGAAGAATGTAGTGTACGCGATAGTTAAATGTGAAAAATTTAAAATATGCGTTTACATTTTTAAACAACGTTTGGCTGTACGGAGCATATGCCGTTGCCTCGGCGAATTCAAAAGCAACATAGTCGATGTGCATACAAAAAAATGTTCGCGCAGTGACAACTCGAAATAACGTTCACCCCGCTCATCGGCGGCAGTACGACCCAATTATAAGTTTTTAACCCTTTAACCTGGTTTTTAATTAACCAGGGAAAATGTTATTATTTTTTTATTTCAAAACTAAAATTGTTCTCAAAATTTACTGTGGTAATTTTAATTTTGTGTATGCAATACGGGGTGTAAGTAGTCCCACACAACAACTCACCGGACTCAAGCCAATCTCACCTGATCATGGTACATCCAGTTAATCGACGAGGTTCTGGCTCCCCTCTAATTTGCATTAGACCAGCATGATGGGAGCCGATCCAAATTCTCTTGCTGTTCTAAGAGGCCTATGTCCAGCGACGTGGACGTCTATCAGCTGATGAAAATATCCTGCACTTAATTTTTTGTAGGAAAGAGTATCCATGCAGTTTGAAGGTTACAAGTATTTAAGTCGGAGCATCAGTATACGCTGATGCAAAGGTACTGACTAAAACGATTTTTTTTTAAATATTGGAATAAAGGTGTTGATACACTGTATCGGTATAATCTTTTGTTATATAAATACTGTGGAAGTGTTCACGCTCCGGTTTGGAAGGTTGGTGGCATGCGACGCGCTTCGCTGATCACGAAGCCAGCTCGGTACCGTTACTTGGCATCACTTGGTTCTCAGTAAAAAGACAGTAAGATATATATATATATATATACACACACCATTTATCAGTTTAACTTAGATTACTCTAGTAGTAATCGATTGGCGATGGATGATCAAGTAATACTACACCACGTTGTGACCCTCGCTTTAAGACTTCTTCATCAGCCGATAGACGTCATCTGCCATACATTCCCCTCCCTCCCCAATAGTGGGCGGATTTGGGCCGTCTCCCACCACGACTGTCCAGTCCAGGTCGGTGAGTAGTCAAAGCCTCGTTTGTTGATCAGCAGGCTGCACCGCGAGCAAGTGAGATTGGCTTGAGCCCCGTGAGATGTTCTGTGTGTGTGTTAGAACATTTTATTACCGCAGTAATTTTATCATTTACTGCTTAACCAATTAATAGTATACAATCATAACTGTATTCCTCTTTGAAGGATCATGTGTTTATTGCAATTACCGGGGTAACAAGATTTCACATCACGTATTTTAAGACGCGCAATGTCGTGTGTATGCCATAGTAAGTATCGCTTCGTTATGAAAAGAAAGTTAGGTATATATAATATTTCTACTCTCTGGAACTGATGGTCACCGTCAATGCATTTCACTCGATCCCGGTAACTCCTACGAAGTGAACTGGTGACCCTCAGCACCCTATTTACAATAGCCCGTGAACATATACTTAACTAAATCACCTGATATGCCAGCATGATCAGCATATGATGAGTATATTCAAGAAAACATTCTCGTCTCCTGGACCCCAGACCTCGGAATTTATGATTGTAATTTTACGACACCTCATCTCGTTATTTTGTTACTACATCAGTAACTTGCGCGCGCGTTTGCGTTCATTTTATTGGCAGTAATTTTTTTTTATTACCAAGTAATTTGTATAAGTAGTAAGAGGGTTGAGAGATACAAGACTTTTACTGGAAGATCTCTATTGGTATAGACCGTCTAGGTAGCCGCAGCGCCTATTGCAGCTGATGTACAGTACTGTGCGAACATTACTGTGTCCCGGTTTGAAGGGTGCTGTTGCTAGTGAAACTACTGGGGTAACGACATTTGAATCCCTTATGTTTCAAGGCGACGAGCCCAATATGGAGCAGGTTTTCGCCGCGTTGTTAGGGGTAAGTTACTTACCCCTAACAACGCGGCGCTACTCAAGACGGTATACACAGTACCACATCGCTTTTATCGTCCTGAGACAGTAGATGTTGTCTCATTACCCCAATAATTTCACTAGCATATAGCACCTTTTAAATCGAAACACACTAATATATCCACATTACTGTTTGTCGGTAGAAATGGAAACTGCGGTGGTGCCTACCTAGACGGTTAAAAAAAAGGTTGCCAATAAAAGAGATCTTTTTTTTGTCGCGGTGAAATCTTCAAAAAGATGCCCTTCTTCTGTGGGGAAGTCAGGGTTATGTGGGATTTATACCCACCAAAACCCCCTCGCTGATCATACTCGGTGCATTGTGGAAGGCCCCAGGATCTCCTGCGAAACTCACCGGCGCCTCCCTGCACTGCTACACACATCCCGGGGAGACCTGTTCTCCTCCCCAGCATAAACAGCAAACTACGACAAGGTACAAGACCACTTCGTACTTGTCGTCCGCCCCGGGTTCACTTCATAGGCATTGAAGATACCAACCCTCAAAGCCCGCTAACCTTAAAACCCTTTCAGTCGCCTTTTACGATAGGCAGGGCATACCTTAGTCCTATTCTTGATAGATAAGACTACAGGGCTAAAAAGACACCTACCATCAGTATACCATCTTAACCAGCGCGTCGTTATGTGCAAGCTTATCACTCACAATCTGGTGAACGTCGCGTAGCTTAAAGTTGATTGGTGCAATAATTAAATTAATCATACGTAACCTCGTAACTGTGTCACCGAGTAATTTTTTTTTATTTCCACAAAATGGCGGTGCGAATTAAAAAAATGTATGATTAAAAAGAAAGCGGCACCAGCAGTTTCAATATCATTAAGGAAGTGGAACAGCCCTCCATTAAATTAAAATGGGAGTGGTGTAGCTCACCGCTCGCAAATCCCACGGCGTTGTATATTCATATAGTTTAACTATTTCATTTTAACTGTAATTTAAATAATAGTTTAGGTACTAATAATAGCAAGAAAATAAAGCAATTCTAAAGCTGTCTTTACATTTACAATTTATTCATACATATATATATATGTGTGGCCATAGAACATGATAAATGTAGTTTCAGTCAGATCTAAATAACATCACTTAACGTAATATGACCAAAACAAAAGTTTAAATCTAAAAGTTATCAATATGATTACTATTACAACAGTAATATTTTGTATATAGTTATTCTAATATGACCAAATGAAAGAACATTTTTTGGCGATTATACCTATATTTAATAAGTCATACTGAACAAAAATTTACTTATCATTGTCTGATCTATGAGCACAGAAATATATTGTCACAGGAGATCTATGTAAGAATAGAGATATATCACGTTATGTTAAATGGCTGAAGATGGTGATAGGCCCTTAATCGATTTCAGGCTTTTATGTATTGATGGTGCTTTAAGGAACCTTACAAGAGACCTATGTCTTACAGTGGACACCTATTAGTTGAGATAATCCACCGGATAGCTACATTCCCAAAAGCAGGAGCAATATTAAATTAGGTTTAGGTTAATAGGCCGTAGTTCTCGTGGTCCGCAGCCCCAGCATCAGATGAGCTGTATACGTCGCATAAGAGAAATCAGCGCTATCATCATTAATAGTATTATATCAGTAGAGATGATGTGTTGACCCTGGCGGTGCCAATACTTTACAACCATCCAAACTAAACAACTACTATTTAACTGGTGAAAGGTTCCTATTGCCGGAAACACCGTAGCTCCTATTTCTACTGTCATACAGTACTGCGCAAACACTACTATGTTCCGGTCAGGAAGGAGATGTATGCTAGTGAAATTACTGGGGTAACGATACTTAACATCTAACGTCTCAAGGCGATGATCACTATTTGCGGCTGTGTATACCATCTTAAACAGCTCCGTGTAATTATGGTTAAGTAGTAGTTAAGTTAGTAACACTTAACATCAGATGAACACTTTGATAGTCTCGTAAAAAAAACACTAATTAATTGGTGATAGATTCCTTTTGCCGGAGGTACCCACACAGTTCCTATATCTGCTGACAAATAATAGTATGTAGATTACTGCGTTCAGGATTGAAGGGTGAAGTAGCTAGTGACATTACTGTGGTAACGAGACTTAATAATTTTTTTTAAAGAGACTTGAGCAATGTGGTGTTGAGTGTCACTTACCATCAGGTAAAGGAATCATTCATCGCGTAGTTGAAAGCAAAAAAAAAAGTAGACCTCGACTTCAGAACTTAATACCTCCGTGGTATAATTGATTATTCAAATGTTTGTTAAAACAATATTAAATTTAAATATTAAACTAAATGTAGGGTGTATCATCACATTTTTCGAGTGTATCACACCGCGTGATATCAATCAATCGTATCACCAATATAAACGTTCAATGACGAGCGCACTTAACTGAGGGCATCGGAGCCCCGCGCTCCTCAATTGAAGCGAATTGGCACCACACGACCTCATGTTCTTTACCCCAGTAACAAGCACGAGAAGTATACACAGGACCGGGTTTGAAAAACAGGTATTTACTCTCAGTATCGCCAACAGGTGCGCCAGTAAAAATACTTTCAAGTATTTAATTATTACAATTTTAAGTGACTTCTTTTGAGATTGGATGACCATATGGTTTAGTAGAAATTCTTATTAAAGCAAACAAGCGCTATGTGGTGCAGTGTGTATCATCCTAATTAGCGCCAATTAGTACAAGTTGATTTTAGCTCTATAGTATCGGGCTATCAAAAAATGGACTAATGTATGCTCTGCCTGTCGTAGAAGGAGACTGAAATGGTTTTCCAGGTTCGCGGGCTTTGAGGATGGGTGCCCTCACTGTCCATTGAGTGAGCCTGGGGTGGACGACAATTACGAAGTGGTCTCGTATTCTGTCGCAGCATACTGTCTATGCCGGGTAGAGTTACGTCTCTCCCTGGGATTTGTTCAGCAACAGTGCAGGAAGGCACCGGTGAGTTCCGTAGGAGATCCCGAGGCCTTCTGCAATGCACTGAGGATGACGACCGAGGGAGTTTTAGTGGGTATAAATCCCACATACCCCTGAATTCTCCCCCAAAAAACAGGATATCTTTTGAAGATTTTCTCTGCAACAAAAAAAAAGGACAAGTTGATTAAAGAAAAAAATATTTTCTAATCAGCCCTTCGCTTTTAATTAAAAACAATTTTTTTTGGTCCAAATCTAAGCATGTATTTCATGATACTAACATATACAATAAATCTAGATAAATATAAATGATCTAGCATTGTCAGGGTCGGCGGTACGGCCGCGTGCTGCGGTAGCCGGAGACCACAAACACGATCCGGTCCGTCTGTGCGTCTCAATGTAAGATCATACGTAATCATTAATAATTTTACCGATGCTGTTATAAATCGTGCCAAGGTTGGCATCGTATTTGAAATACATTGAGAAGTTATATCAATTTTTTATATAATCATCATCGTCAATATCATCATTACCAAAGTAAAAATTTTTACTCAACGTAACAATAGTTGACTTATTGAATGTCAAAAATCTGCCAGCCGTTCCCAGGATAGGCTTCGGACCTGGAAAAAATGAGAGTAAGAAACTCAACACGTTGTGTTGAGTGAGTGAGTGATACGCTTGCTCATAACATGGCGCTGGTTAAGATAGTAACACATCACCACATAGCGCTCGTGGCCTTAAGGCGTAAGGTGTTGTCTCGTTATCCCAGTAATTTCACTAGCATACAGCCCAACTACCATAGTTTCAGCAAAGATACTTTAGCATTCGGTTTATGATGCGATTCTATGACTCAGAATAGTTATGAAAGACCTTTTAAAGCAATTACTTTCATCATTCTTTTATGTATTTTGCGCCGACGCATATCTTTATTTGTAATGTGTGGGTAGTTGAAAATGTACTCTTAATTTAAACACGATTTCACATAAGGTCACTCACTGTTGCGTCGGCGGTGAAACGGTGCTGACGTCCTTGTACGGAATCGAGTGATAATTAAACTTTATTTATAGAGAGGTTCAGTTTTTGTAATAGTCTCATTCGATTCATTAAGTAGTGAGACGGACAGGACATTCACCTGACGATTATTCTAGTCTATGAAGACTAGCTCACTTACTCAAGAAATAGTAAAGCTTTTCCTTTCACCTAGAAATTTTTTGATGGTTAGGTGGTACGTTAATTTGCCTTATAGTTTTGATCTAATATGAATAGGACTAAGATAGAAAGTCCTGCATATCGTAGAAAACGATAAAATTGTTTTCATTGCAGGTTGTAAAGGGCTCTTATTGCTCACTCATCGAACCAGGCTGGGGTGGGAGACAAATCTTGGTAGTTTTTGCTGTAGCAAAGCAGCGGTGATTAGGAGAGTATGACCTTCCATGGGATTTGCTAAATCTTAGTGCATGGAAGCACCAGTGCAATCCTCAGTTATTTCATGTATCAGAACACCGAGGATGACCACCGAGGTATTTTAATTGGTACAAACCCCATATAACCCTGTTTTCCCCCCAGAAGCATAATTTTTGAAGAGTTGTTGTCCGACAAAAAAAAGTTAAGGGAAATTAGGGATAGTATAAAAAGATTATTGTGTTCCTATTTGAAGGGTTTTTTAGCTAATGAAATTACTGAAATAACGAGACTTAATGTTAATTTTCAAGGCGAGAGCACAGTGTGGTATCTTGCCTTTTTTTTATTTATCAGTTACTTCGTCGAATGATAAATATGATTAAGTTATTGCTTCCGTATCGTTATAAGTATGACTTGGAACGATGAGACGGAACTTCTCGGTCCTGATCACTGATGGCGGACGGAATGTTAGAATTCCGTATAAAAACTTATGAAAGGACCGGACATTAGCGACGCAGTCCGCAGTCCTTGATCCGGGACGTGACGGAGCGTTGGAGAATGCGTTGCGAATGGGTGGGCCGATTGCTGTCAGAGCTACTGACTTTGTCATTACAGAGCTGGTATTCTTGAGGTCTCCTTATAGCAAAATCTTAGTGCTTTTTTTATTCACATTGGTCTATGGTTCATATAGTTTTAATTGACAATAAGGTCTACAACAATCCGGCATTCATACGTCGATAGACGGAACACTAGAATCAGCTAACGTAATAATAGCATGAATGATTACCCAATTGATCATCACATGTTCACAAAACATATAGAGACAAGGAAAGATGGAGATGAAGTATATGGGTTTAACAGGATAGGAACTACATGAAGTAGAAAACTTGGAAAAGTTAAAGCAACTAATAGAACATTTGAAGAGTTCAAGTAGATAATCAAATACTGGGATAGCAAAACAAAGTGTGTAGTTATCACGAAAATAAAGACCCGCTGTCTACACGAAAGTCAATTTATAGATTCTAATATTTTATATAGAATGATTAGTATAGCAGCTATTATAAACATGTAATGATGATGCTGCAGGATGGAGATCGGGCAGGATTTAAGCACGGGTAGCATGGCCTCTTTGATGAGTGAAGACGGAAATCGTCGCTTATTACTAAAATACAGCAAAACAAAAATGTACAGGAAACAATAAAAAAAAATAAAATAAGTAGGCCTGTTATTAGAAAGAAAATATAACAGACGTTATTGATGTAAATTAAGTATGAATTGAGATATTGTAAAGCAGGACTCAATTATGAGGTGATACGTGGGAGAAGAACAGAAATGAAAAGAGAAAATGATATGAAAGAAAAGAAAGATTCAAAGATGAAATAAAAATCCCGACCCCACATAACCTGGAAGGAACGATTTCAAAGATAAAAAAATATGATGATGAAAATAGTCAACGAGATACTGGACCATGTGAAGATTGTACAAAAAGGGTAGAGAAATTATGGCCTTATGCGTTATAACTAGTTACTCCTTTTGAAAAGGAAACGCGAGAATTGGAAAAAAAAAATGGACAGAACCCCGGTCCACTCCGCTTCCTAGTTTCGTATCCTGTCTCATCAGGCCACCGCACTGCAAACTCCAGTTACGGTAATAACAAACTTGCATTCCGTGAAGAATTCCCCTTATTGCTTACGGCGCAGAGTTGCTTTTATTTAACCGGCAGTTAAAAGTATAGGCTGACTGTCTGCCCAACGGTGGGTGGCTTATTCCGGAGACAATGGGTTCAATTTGCACGAGCCGATTGAATGTATGCGGTCCTCTGAATAAGCTATTGTTTAACCCGTGGGGTTTTAAGTTACGCTCCCTGGTTAGTTTTAAAGGCTCACTATTATAATTGTTAGCTTTACAAAATTTTATTTGATGTAATAAAATTCGTCATCATCATCACACGTTGACATCTGAACATCACAACCAAAGATCTTTGCAGCGGAAGTAAAATTATTCAAAGATTGTTCAAACTAAAAAGTTGTACCGGTTAGTTGGTTGATCTTTATTACCATTTCCAAACTTTCTACACCGGTATCAAGGATGCGGTAGCTAGTGAAATTACCGCGGTAACAAGACACTATATTATGTTTCAAAACGAGCGCAATGTGATGCAGTGTATGTCCCTTTATTTAGTCTTATATAGTTACGAGCAGGCGTATCACTTATTATCAGTTGAACGTTCTACTCCTTTCGTTGAAGTATGAAAATTGAGTACAAATTCTGGATTCATTGAAGCTGTTCCTCGAGTCTGATTATGAACTGACAATGTCAATTTCATTAAAAACAAATCACTGGATACTTTTGTGTGGAGCTAAGTTTTTTTTTACCTACGAGACGAGCAAGGCATATTATAACATGGTGCTGTTTAAGATGGTATACACAGCACCACATTGAGACGTAAAGTGTTTAGTCTCCTTACCTTAGTAATTTCGCAAGCTACACACATTTCAAACGGGAAAACGGTAAGTTTTGTACATAATCTTGCCAGTGGTGTCTATGATGCTGCAGCCGTCTATAGGCTTCGGTAATTACTTACCATCAGGCAGGCTGTATGCTTGTTTGCCACCTTAGTGGTATAAAAAATATCTTTTTGATAGTGTAAATAAGAGGTTTGGTGATTTGAAGAATTTATTTATTTATTCTTTATGTACACTTACACGTATATATATATAATAATACTAATTTAATAAAAGTAACATAGTG
>DWLS01005634.1:0-12475 GCA_018246255.1 Pachliopta kotzebuea | reverse complement strand
TTCAAGAAAAGAGTGAATAGGCATTTGCTAGGTTAATGCGCTTTACCATCATCGATCACATCTTCACTTAACACCAGCTGGGATAGTGGTCAAGCATTAACCTATATAAGTAAAAAAAAAAAAAATGTATTTCTGGGAGAAACAAAATATCCTCATTTGTAATGTTCTTGGACTAGCTAAAATACTAGTAAATAATATTTATAACAATAATTATTATTCATTTATAGCAGTCTATTTGTTGTTAATTGAACTGCAGAAACAGTGCTAGATGCACAACGCAGGCGTTCTCTTGTTTTTGAGGGAATCATTGTGAGTCGCTGTGCGCTGTGCTGTGTGAACTACTACTAGTTCACACTTTAATTTTTACATATATTGAACATTTACTTCGAGAATTTAAAAATTGTTAGCATAAAAAAATTAGTGATGATAGCATTTAGTGTAAGTAGTCGAACGCTCGTAGCATTGCGACTTGAAGAGGCATAGATTGTATTTTCGCTAAGCATGAGCTTTCGGTAAAGAAAAATAGCATTCTTTACGTGTTTTAACAATCGACCCGCGGTTGGTCGGATAAATGGTCTTGTTTTTATACTTCCTCTGTCCGTCTGTTGAAAGTTCCATACCCCTATTGTAAAGACATTACAGTAGTTGTTTCAGAACAAGAAAGTAAAATTTGACACGAAAACTCATAATGATGAATGAGGTTACAGCTACCATGAATATCTAAAATGTATTAATAGTCGTTAATGTAATGCAATATACGATGAGTAATTTTTTAATAACATTGTACAAGATTACGACGCAAAATGAAATTATAAAAAAAAATAATACACTTTCCTGTAAAGTTTGAATTGTAATAATCAAGAGAAAAATTATTTAAAAAAAAGGGAATTTCTATGATAAACATGATACAAAAAAAGCTAAGCACAAAAAGGACTTCCGTTTTAGTTATCAAGCAGAGGAAATAATTTTATTTAAAGAAATAATAAATAATTTGTATATGAACTGTGAAGACCATTTATATTCCACTTATTTAAAGAGATAATTCGAAAGTATTAAATCGAGAAAAAAAAGATGTGCATACGGTTACAATTTTTCTTTATTTAGTTGTCAATGACTATAGAATTTATGGCTGATTTATTTATTGAGTTAAACTCGTTATAATCTTTCATACAGCTTACTCCTCGCACAAATTTATTGAAATTTAATTGTTAAATTATTTGCTTTTATTCAGCGCGCCATTTTTATTAAGTGATTCACTTTTATCTTTTCATGACATATTAAAAATATTGCCAAAGTAAAAAATTGAGCGACACGCAATCGTCATACATTTTTCAATAAATTTTAAAATTTTTCTGTTATCAAGCGAGCTCTATTATTAATCTCAAATCAATTACAGTTTTGTTACTCAAGAATAACATTTTAAACTAGTTATGACCAGGAATCGTTAACTAAATCTTTAATAATATAACTAAAAATTAGAAGTAAATGCTTATAAAGAATTCTATTACAAATATGAACCGTATAATATAATAAATTACAAGTTTGTTGAAACATATTAAACGCCCAGAATCGAATCTGAACTTTTGTATTTTTCCACTTGCAACGAGCGTTCTTAATCGAGTTTCCATTATAGCTAGCTAACTACATCATACTCTTACCTAATATACACAAATTGAACATTAAGTAGTAGTCTTAATTATGTTGACATAACTACAAAATTCTTAAAAACTGCATTATTTACCTGATGGATGCACATAATTTTTGTTGGACCAAATTTGCACTGCTTTCGATGACAAATTACCCCCACGCACTACATATCGCAAGAAACAAAACCATTACATCTTCGTTTCAAAAATACTATCTAGTGAAAAATGTTACATTCTCACCAAAGCGGACAACGACCTAAACAACGAGACCTGTCGCAAAGGTAAATAAATAAAAATATATTTATTTGTCACCACAAACAAAACAGGTTTACAGTGAACAGAATTTATAGGTATTTATATATTTAAAGGTACAGTGAAACTTTGTTATTTAACATTTTATTTAGTATGTTAACATACAAGATTACCTGGTACAAATTCAACATAAAAAGATCACATTAATATATTATTAAAAGAATTTAAAATAAAACGAAATAAAATCAGATGGAAAAAGTTAATAGCGTTAAAGTTAAAGGACATAAAAAATTACTTATATCAATATACGTTATAAGTAAATAAATTCTAAAAATGAATAATTAAATAAAAATGTCATGTATTCAAATGTGTAATCGTATAGACGTACTAGTTAATATTTGCGTTAGGTAACACAAGGAGTATTTCAATAAAATACGGTAAAATAAAATTTAAAGTAAGTTACAATTAATTAGTAACAATATGTTTTTTCTTAATAAGAAATAAATGGGGAACAATAACATTTTTACTAAAAAATTAACTTGTATGTCTATGGTACAAAACTATGGTTAATTGTTTTTATCTGTGCTAAAACTTTAAATATGTTTAACGAGTGCCGTTTAGAGAAAATATTCCGGTAAACAAGCAATAAAATATAGTGTTTACTTTACTTAGATATTCTTAAATGGATTATATTGTAATGAATCCAGCACAATATTGTAGTGTTCGTTAAGATACGCCAAGATTTAAAGTTAGTTTCACGGCTTTCTGTGAATGTCCGCCATTTTGCAAACGTCCACATGCTTTGAAAGAAAATAATATTTTTTTCTATTTTCAGGTAGGTAAATTTCATAAAATTTTAGTTCATACTTTTAACGATTTTACTGTTATAAAGTGTAAAACTACTTCGCACTTTGCTATTATTTAATTTTCTTTAATTTGTTTTCCTTAGTGCTATGCATTCGTTATGCGCTATATATATTATTATTTTTTAATATTCAGGAATTATTTGAGTATTTTAAACTTGTGTAAATTTTTGCGAAGATAAAAAATTGCAACTTATATGTTTTGCGCAGCTTCGAATAATCGTCAATGGTAATACTAATAGTAGTGTCATGTTTTTCTTACGTGGTACGTAATTAATATATCTTATTAAATGTTATTAACCGCAACAAATAAAACAACAAAATCTATAAGCTACTTGAATTAATACTAATAAAAGTTGAATTATTATTGTTATGGCTAACGAAATACTGATGTTTCACGATTGAAAACGTGCGTAAGTAAGCTGCCGTCCATTTAGATATAGTTTCTTTTTTTGTTATTATTATTTTTCTTGAAAGCAATCAGATATTGGTGATTAAATAAATTATTATATAATTCTGCGGTGTATGTTAAATACTGCAGAAAAACAAAAATAAAGGATGATGAATATCACACATTATTATATTGTATCTGTTTGTGAATTTTTATAATAAACTTGGTGAATAATACGTTTGTGTATGGGAACACAGTACAATAAACGAATGTTCGAAAAATTTTTGGGATGTCGCTACTTTAATATACATATATGTGTGTTATAAAAGTAAAATTAAATGATTTTTCTGTTCTGCTATTTTTGATTGAATAGTAAAATAAAAACTTCATTTTATTTGTTTTATTAAAATATTTAAAACTTAACAAATATTTTCATGTTTGAACTATTTAATAAATTTAATTTATTCCGCTAATGTCAGTTTATGTCTCCTAATTCGTATTACTACCTGCGCAGTCGCGTAGTAGTTTGTTGATACTTGTCAATTTGCGGCATAGGTAAAGTATTTATAGTCTGTAGTGGTGTTAACTTTGATTACATATTATATGTTTCATCATTAATTTTAAATGTGCTTATGTGATGACTAAAGTGAAAACCTTTCGCTTTTTACTCTACGTGTAGTTAATATACATGTTATGCTATACATATTATGCTCCGACGGAAGCATACCTAATTTTTTCATAATTTGAAAAATTAGTCTTGTCACGTGATTTAAAATAAACAAGTGCCAAATAATTTATTATTTTTGACCAATTAAATATGGGAACATTTTTATTTTACATCTTCGGTATCAAAAATGTATAATAAAGAAATCTGACTTGTCACGTGACTAATGGTAAACTTTTTGGACACGTGATAGAGGTAACTTTACATTATCGATCATGACCAATATTTTCGTTTCATATCTTGGTCAACCAAAATGTAGCATTTAGAAGTTAAGTTAGTAATTTCCTACTACCGGTAGACTTTTGTTTACCAAAATATCCTGACCTATCTGAGCGTTTATTTATTATTATTCTGAGCGTTTCGGAGATGCGCGTGTAACATAATCTTTCTGTATGATCTAGCCGGACATGAAGAAGGTAAAGCTTAGGTGGGCCTAAGCAATATTTCGTTACAACAAATATGAAACTTTTTAACTTTTTTGGGGTACGTTCATTTGAAAAAAAAAATTCAGTCGTTCCTTCATTTGAACTTATTTACAATTCTTAGAGAACATTGTTATTTTGAATTATGGGGACTACTGCTATTATACTGTTTTTGCCTGTATTGGAACTATGACAGTGTTGCCTACTGCGGAGAGAGTTCTGGAAAAAGCCCTTTTTAGTCGTTTTCTACGATGCGCCAACGGAAGTGTGACAGCAGGTATTTGAAAAACTTATGTCGACATGAAATGATTCAGATTGTTGTAACAACGAGGCGCTATTAAAGTTTTTTGCACAATAGCATATTACGATTATCGCATTATGACATTATGGTTAATCCCGTCACCCCTAGCTCTAGTTTCTAATATTTAAGCTCTACCTCGTTTTTAAAAATCTGTATTTATTTCAGATCGAAATGGACATTGATGACCAAAAGGTTTTTATACCTAGTGTCACCAGAAGATTATTTTCATTAAACAATAATCTTTACGATATTATTCAGAAAGATGTAGCTAAACCTATTGAAATAAATGAAGATGTTCGTGATACTTGCAACTTTACTCCAAAAAATGGCAAATTTTATGTGCCAAAGAGAAAAAGTAAACTTAAAGTGGTAACTGTTGGAGGTATACGTAATTTGTATGAAAAAGATATATACGAAACATTGCCATATGAACTAGAAAAGCAACAAAGACTTTTGCTTAGAAGAATAAGAGACGGTTTTTCTAATGATAAAAATACAAAAAACATAGCTTTAAACCTGTTAAAATCAGATAAGCCAATATCTAAACCTTCGTGGCAGATGTTAATGAACCTTAATCCTGAGTGTCATAATCATCCTTCTCAATATGTTCTATGGAATGGAAAATGTATTCAAGTTAATGGGAGTAAAGGTAGTAAAAATAAATTTATATGTCATTATGATATTAGCAAAGCCCAAAAAACTTTTATGAAGAATTCGTATACCACCAGAAAAATATTAACGAAAAGAAGAGGTTTATTACGTGATTCTTTAAACATAAAATTTGAACCTGGCCCTCTGAGTAAAAAAGGTGAATTAGATAACTCTTACCAAAAGTATCATGGAAGTAAAATTGAATTGATTGATTTGCCTAGACCTGGATTGTTCTTTAAACCTTCGTACGGAACTATATTAGAACCAATGGTGGTAAAATCATTGATACAAAATGTGCGCGAAGAAGATGGTACCATATCTGAGAAATGGGCGCAGTTTGCAGTGTCAGTGATAGGTAAAGCAACAAAAAACGGTATAGATATTGAAAATGATAACTCTGTTACATTTGATCTAAAATACAGATGCAATCAAAAACGAATTTTAATGCGACGCGATATCGATATTGTAAGAGATACCCTTGAGAATAACATGCCCAGTAATGAAGACTATATAACTCTTCATGAACCCGAACTAACATCAGAGGTTAAAAATGTCTTAGATAAAATTGTAGATTCAGTTGAAATTAGTTTAAATCAAAATTTATTTTATTCCGGTATAGATGAATCAAGAGAATTATTATCCGTTATTTGTACCAGTAATGTCTGTAGGCCAATAAAAGAAAAGGGTAAAAGAAAATACTGTGAATTGGATAGGCTTGATGTGACAGTAATTAGATTATCAGACAAACGTAAAAAAAATGATACAGTTCCATGCCGAGAATTATTCTGTACATTAGGGTGTGTTTGTGATTCTCTAGAACGTGGATGTATTCTTAAAGACCATTGTGGACAAGTGGATTGTATGTTTGGTTGTAAATGTGATTTTACCAAATTTAAAACAACTGACAATGATGGGGTTTGTTCCGAACTTTTACCAGGATTGTTTCATTTAGATAAAAAGTTAAATGATAAGCTTTCTAAAGAGGAACAAAAATTTCATCAAACGGTTATAGTCACAGACGAAAAAAGTATTTTATTAAAATCAAAAAGAAGGAATTGGAAAGCATCAAAAAAGTATGCAGACTTTTACAGTAATATGAATTTGCGCACAGATATAAAAAATGATCGGTTTTTATGTATTGCAATACCAAAACTAAAATGTGATAATATTGAACCATGGTGTATGGTACATAATTTATATAAATGTTTTTGCAAAGGTAAATTTACCCAAAGTTTTGTTAATAATTTTGCTCAAATTGAAGAACTGAATACCGATGATGACATTCATAAAAAAAGGGACCCTATATTTGTTGTAGATCTAACGGAAACAGACTCAAAAAGTAAAAAAATGAATACGGTTCCTAACATCATTCCTATTAACAAAGAATGCGACTTATTAAATTATGATTGCGCCAGAAGTACTCCTTTTGCGGGCAGAAAATTCAGTGATGGTTACTACCTCAGAACTAATGAAAGAATACTTGAAATGGAAAAGAATGACATGAAACTCCATACAAAAATGTTAAACCTAATAAGTAAATCGTGTGAAATTAAGCAAACCAGCGACAATACGGAGAAAAATAATGTTATAAACAATCTTGATGGTTCTGACGAATCTCCGTTTGCCTTAGATAATTTGTTAAACAATGTACATCATGAACAGGAAAAATTAACTGGTAATATGAATGATAATGAAAATGAACTTAGAGAAAAAAAGGAAATGGAAGAAATTAAACTTTTACCAAATAAAACGAAATTGGTAGAATGGCTTGAGATTAGTTATAAAAGATATAAAGAAAAAGTTGACAAAGGTCTTTGGAAACCAGTTTTGAATACTCCAAGGATTGGAAAAATGGCTTTATATCCATGGAGTTTTATTTTAGGCAGATATCAAGAACGTAAAAATTTGTTTTTAATTTCTAAAGACAAACCTTTTCGCATATTTGTGGCTGTTAACGCAAAACATAAATTTTTTGAAAATTGTATTAATGTTCGAAATATTCCGTTATCTCATATCAACGAATATTCAGCATTGGTTCGCAACTTAATAAATAACGTTCAAGATTCAAAAGACAATTTTTGTATAATGCATGGATTATCTCTATGTTGGGAATTGATTGGTTCTGTTTCGAAAATGGAAGAAAAAAAAATTGTACAGTCTAGTTTGAATACTCATCAAAACTTGTCAATTAACTCGGAATTATCTGAAAATATAGACCGTTTCCAAAACGATATAAGTAACTCAGAATGTGCCACAACAACTGTAATAAGTAGCAGTAATATTAGTGATCACTATGAATTGTCAAGATGGTTTGTAATGGCAATAGAAAATGATATTACTGAAATTCAATTTTTCATAAAAGGTTTCTTTGTTAAGTATGCTAGCATTATAAAAGCTATTCAGGTTTCAAGAAAAGTCGGAAAAACTGTCAGGCTGTCCTCCCAAAGATGTTCGAATAGCAGTGATGGTCCTCAATTTGGCATATATGCAACACCGAATATGAATGAAAACTCCGTCTTTGTTGGACCGTACGATGGCCATGAGCCGTTAGGTATAGAGACTTTAAAAAATCCTTCAGAAGATATTAACCAAAAAAAAACAAGAGGACTTTGGATAGCAATTAAAAAAACAGACAACGGGAAAGTACTCGAAAATCCGCTCTTGTTTATGCCGTCTTTCAAAAATAATAGTGATAAAATAATAACCTTAGATAATAATCTTCTTTTAGACATGTACAAAAAAGAACAACAAAAAATATTAAGAGAAAAATCTGTGTCAAGTAGTGAGAGTGATCAAAGTCCCGACAAAAATAAAATGAAACCAATAAAAACAGTTAAACCCATAAAAATACGTAAAACTAATGGTTTTTATCATTTAGCACCACAAAGTTTGTTAAAGAAAATGCCTATAAGAAAGTGTACTTTTCAAAAAAATGAAAATCCTGGAATTGTTGGTTTATCATCAGAGTCCTTACCTAATGCTATTACAACTGACTCTAAACTTAAAAGTTTACTCCTTGAAAATTCTGACCCAAAATTTAAGTCGATATTCAATAAACCTGTTGCTGAAGTAGCACCACAAATTAAAATATCCAATATTACTTCTTTATGTAATAATAATACTTCTAGCATTGATTTTAAGCGGAACAAAAATTCTGAAAAAGGAATGTTTGTTCTGAAACCAGAAGAAATTAATAATAGATTAATAAATAATTTCTTCCGCGTAATTCAACGTGACGAGTGTGAAAAGATTAATAGTAACACAGACGTATCTAATAAAGAGACTGGATTAAACGTAGAGGAATTTTTGGATTCTTCAAAAGTCTGTACGCCCCCAATTAATGATATTTACATAATTTCCGACGACGAAGACGATTTCAGTGATGTTTCTACTGCTATTCCATGGAGAAAAGTATGGATAACTTGTACAAATATAAAAAACTTAGGATGGATACTTGGACGAAGAAATGTCGAAAATAAATTGAGTTTTGAATTTCCCGGTTTTGCATCCACAAACTTTTATAAAGAGGAAGAAGCTTTTGAGAAAATAAATGAGTGAGTCGTATTTGGTTTTTAAAATAGTTGATAAGACTAATCGTATATTCTAACAACTACTAAGACGTAGGGCATATTTAACATAGTCTTTATAATAATGTTTGCAACAAATAATATTTATTACTTTATATGTATATAATGAATTTTTTCATGTTTTGTTGCCGTTTTTATGAACGTTTTCTTCTTTTGAAAATTTGCAAAATATTAGCCTGGTAATACATTCTAGTATTATTTAATAAAACTTCTCGCAAGGATAATATGTAATGAATTTAATTATCTCTTTGTAATAAAAATACATTAAAAAATTTTCGTAATTAGCGTTTGAAAAAAATTCAAATAATAATAGTGTCATTTGTTAAGAAGTGGGAGATTTTTTAGAAAATAGTTTATTTTTACGCTTGGATCCAGTGATTTACTTGTTCTGGTTTGAAAGGCGCTTTAAGCTATTGAAATTACAGGAGTGATTCTTGTTGTGAGCTTTTAGATAATTTTTAAGTATTGAAGCTAATGCATAGATATTAATTGGTTGATAGAAATCAACCAAATTGAGAAATCATTAGAGATTGTTTGGATATTTTTTTGCATATAATTTTTATTTTATTCCTTATTTTTATTAATAAATTGTCAATTGCAATTATCAAAAGGGTCACGATAATGATCCTTTATTGGCGCCACCTGTCCTGTTACGGTTTGATACGGTTCATAACAAACAACAGCACGAGCATCGGGATCTTAAATTGGTGCCTATGTTTGAATTCATTGAGGTAACAACTTGACTGGGATTTTCTTATATTGGTTCCTTCCTTCCATTGTTGCCTTCCTCTAGTTTAGACTTACTTCTTCATTTTTGATACTTGTTTGTACATTGACGTTGACAAATTTAAATTTTACTCCATTATGCACTGTGGACATCTTAAAATTGTCTGTGTTAAATTCTTCAAAACATTTTTAGATATCTATATGGTAAATATTGTTACAGAGTTTTGTCAAGAAAAGTATATGTTTCAAAAAAAATTATTCTGAAATGGCGAGTGATAGAGAATGAAGAAGAAGTGGATACAGAAAATAAATTGTGTATAGACGATTTAACTTCTGATTTTGTAAGTATCATATATTGCATTTAATAAATACGATATCTTAAAATAACTTAAACTTACTCTGACTTTTGATAGACTCCAAAGAACTATTTAGTCTGCCGAATAAAAAAACTGTCTATCGAAAAAATGCTTATTAAGTATAGAAGTAACATAATTTGCAAATTTATTTATTAAAAATTATTTTTTATACACTAACGATTTAATACTTATCTCACGCATAATTTTAAGACCTTCATATGCTAAATATCAAAACATGGTGATGGCGATAACATCATACCGCCATAAGGCTTACCGTAAGTCGATGGTAGCTAATCTGGTAGCACAACAAAACTTTTATGTTTGGCTTCGCACCAAACAAACATCACATAAACAGGTGGGCTGTAAAGTTCTTGGCTGTCAACATATTTGGCTCTACTAGTATTAATTTAATATGATTTTTAGTTAGTCCTAACCTTCAAAAGACACGTGTATAAATTTGACAGCTGTTGCATTATGAGTATGTGAGTATCGCATTTTTAGTGAACCAACTTTTGTTAGTTTGAAAAAATGGAAAAAAGAGAATTTCGTGTCTTAAGTAAGCATTGCCTTTTGGCAAAAAAATACTACGAAAATCGGACTTTAATTTAAACGAGGTGAAGTAAGCACTGAGGACGATGCACGCAGTCGGCGTCCCAAAGAGCCTATTACCGACATAATATAATCACAAATCAGTGGCCTTTGCAGGTCGTTTCCATTATCAAGGGACTAAGTGCTAGTATAATATACCCCTATCTGAAAAGTACGCTTACTATTACTTTCTACAAAACCAAATTAAAGACACTTTTCTTAGAAAAACTAATTAGTATCCAGTTCAATATTCCTTAATTCCAGCGCCCATATCAAATTTTCACTTTACTCTCACAATTTAGTCACTAATTCTTTCCTTATATTTCTTTTTTAATAAAACGTACACATTAAATGTTACGGTTTAAATTGTACCGTGACATTATGTACGCTCACAAGTTTCTCACACATAAGTCTCTCCTGAATAAGAAGGTAGCTGAAAATAAATGCGTTGGTCACTGTGGGTAACATATGCACTGTGCTATGGCCTTTTTGCACTATTGCAGTACTTCGGCCAAAATTTGTAAATACAATTACGTTAATGCACTTTTGTATATGTTGCTATACTTATAATATTCTATTTGTTTATTTTGGTGTATCAGTACTGCATGCACACATAAACAACTTATCTATTTATAAAAAAAACATCAAAAAGTCCTTAAAATAATTTTTGATAGCCGTAAAGTGAAGTTGATTGAGATTGTTGAGATCCTCAAGATATCAAAAGAACGTGTTGGACATATCTTAGAAAAGGATTTGAATAAGCGAGCTCCGTTTAAAGTGGATGCCGCGCGAACTCACAGTTGTCCAAAAACAAACAACTGATGATTTTAAACGGTGTTCAGAGCTATTGAATAATAATAAAACTTCTTTGTGTCAATGTCTGGCAATGGATAAAATATGGCTCCACCGGAGTCTAATTGATAGTCAGCAGAGTAGACTGCAGATGATGAACCGATGCCAATGCGGAGAAAGACGTAAAAGTCGGCCAGCAAGGTTATGGAGTAAAAATTTTTGAATACGCATGGTGTTATATTCATTGACTATCTTTAAACCGAAAAACCATAAACAGCGACTATTATATAGCATTATTGAAGCGATTGAAAAACAAACACACGGAAAAATGTCCTCATTTGAAGAAGCAGAATGTGCTGTTCAATCAACCTAATGTATCGTGTCACAAATCAATGAAACTTGAAATTGTATCAAATCAAGGAAATTGAATGGCAAAATTGCATGAATTCGGATTCGAATTCCATTCGCATCCACCCTATTCTCATGATATGGACACATCGATCTTTTTCCAGTTATCACATCTGAAGAGGATGCTCGCTGAACAAAAATTTCCAATTAAGCGCTACTCGCCGAAACTGAAACCTATTTTAAAACTAAATGCAAATAGTTCTATTAAAATGGTCTCAAAAAATTGTATGAGCGCTATAATTGTTGTATTATCGACTAATGCAACTATGTAGAATAATAAAATCAAACAGTTAAAAAAAAAATTCTTTGCTAGTCTGCGTACTTATCAGCCCGTCTAATACATTATGTATCTTAGGAATCGATGATCAGGCTGTGGGCCCCGAAGTCCTTGTGCCCAATATTAATATGAGTTGTATACGTCACAAAAGACGGATCAGCGTTATCATCATCAGAGAATATTCGGAATCGAAGCAGGGACCTCAGTATTACAAGGCAAGTTTAGTCAAATGTTTCAATGCGATGCAGTCGCTAAATCAAAATTACAATATTTTGGCACACAAGACATCCGCTTCCGGGAACCATTTCACGTACCTATCGCATCCAGACTTGCTGCCTGCCTATTTTAAGAATTAATATGGAACAATGTTTAAACAATTAAATGATTAAAAATAGTCCATATATACATTATTTCGACTCGCTCTCGTGCCGCGCCTGTGAACAGTTGTGCGTGTGTTGTGTGTGAAGGAAAAAAATAATAAGTTACTCTAT
>DWLS01005633.1:0-12475 GCA_018246255.1 Pachliopta kotzebuea | reverse complement strand
CACCCCCCCGGGCCCCCCCCCGGCCCCGGGGGCACCCCCCCAAAACCCCCCCCCCCCGTTAAAAAAAAAAAAAAAAAAAGAGTGGTTGGAGACGGCCCAAATTCTCCCATTATTAGGGACAGGTCTATATCCAGCAGACGTCGATTCGCTGATGATGAAATAACTTTGTATTTTGTAGAGTAAAGGACTAGATCAGAAGTGATAGTATATACACCAGGTGGATTATTACACACTACATCCCATTGCTAGAACATTTGAGGGATAAGATGTAGTCTTTATTCTGTAGTAACTACACAAGCTATAGTATTCTCCTGCAATTTAATTCTACCATCAGTACATTCCCTCGTTTTGTCCATACCAATGTTATGTTAGTGTGTTGACTTACTAAGTTTATACACTACAGCTTGGTGAAGGCCTGCGGCTATAGTATGAATTTATCATATTGATTACTGGATAGTATTTTTATACTCATATTATTTTTATACGACAAGGCGAAGAGACGAGCAAGGAATTCACCTGACAGTAAGTGATAAGCTTGCTCAAAACTACGCATCGCTAGTTAAAGTATACACAGCACTCTCGTCGCCTCGAGACGTAAGATGTTAAGTCTCGTTACCCCAGTAATTTCACTAGTATACAGTACACTCTAATCCAGAACATAGTAATATCTGCGCAGTACTATTTGTCGACTGTAATAGTTGCGGCTGTAGCTACTTAGAAGCTCTCCGGTAATGAAGATCTCTTATTTGTATTAATATTGAAGTGGTGTCGAAAGTCACTATGTACCAATACTATTCATATTTTTAACATTATTCTTATACAAATATGTTCCTCGTATAAAAATTACTATTTATATCTACTTCCGGTATAACCGGCCAACCGGAAGAGAGACAAAAACTTACCAAGTACCTCAATGGAGCATATTTTCGATATTTTCATTGAAGTAAAAGTGTTTCCCGTTGAAAAATATTTTTTTTATTTACTTCCGATTCTAGCCGACCAACCAGAAGTTGTTTAAAATCTGTATACCGTATTCAGATCCAATATAGATATATCGCAAAATTTACAGTGAGAGAAACGCCGTTACACAGACACAGTGTTTTAATCTTCTTTACTGTCTTTTATCTTTTCCTGCGATCTCACTTTCACGCCTCGTATTATCATAAACTTTTTTATTATTTGTACATTATTCTTATTGCCTTGTAATGTTGTGTATAATGATAATACAGTGAATGTTCTAATAAATGTTAAATTAATTCAACGATGAAAGCAGACAAAGACAGGGGGGCGGGCTGTGTGAGCTAATATTGCAGAGGCACGGCCGCTATGAAAACTAAGCACCCATAAAGGGACGAACAAAACGCCTGAGCGAGGCTGATAGGGAGGGTTTCAGGTATGCCAGTATACCGGAGGTCGACCCTCGCATCAGCCCCAGGGGTGGGTCAACAATGTGCTCGCTTTCACATTCATGAGATCCTTCGCAAAGAGTACAGAGGACGCGTTCAACAGACTCATTACTTTTTACGATCAATTTACATTTCATCAGGATAATATGACATGAGGTAACAACAATTTAACATACCATTATTCATCACCATCATATTTGATCACATGGTATTTAACCACAATATACTGCTTTCTAACTATTAGTTTTTTCAGCTGTTTACAAGGAACAGGTCTATTGAAACTCAAAGATTGAATCGTTTTTTATTAAGATAGGTATTAACCTAACTTTCTTTCAGTTCTTTGGTTTTATACATATTCCTAACCTCAAATACTCGCTTTATAAATTATAGGAATCTTCTAAAACAGAGGATGATCACCGAAAAGAGTTTTAGTGAGTAATCTCCACATAACCTAGACACTTTTAAAGAAATAAGTTTAACATACACGAGCAGTTTGAAAACTGTATACATCGAATGTGTTAGACCGTAGCTTATAAGTGACTGAACCAACTTTGTACTAGCTTTTTATTGTTAAAAAGTATCATTAGTACCTTCAATATAATTATAATTTATAAAACATACATTTTGTATATTTTTTTTAATAAATTTAAACTAAAAAACTATCTATCACCTGTGACAAACTATACTGAACTGTAACTGTATACAAAGTGTCTATTTATATAGTTGATATTATAAACAAGATTTACCGAAAGCTCACAGATAAATAAAAGCTTACATCAAGCTTGAAATAAATTTACAGTATACAAATAGAGTGAATGAATTCACTGAATTACATTGACTATGTAAATGCACCGATTTCCCTCGTAACTTAACAATAAGCTACAGCTCCCTGCTTGTGCTTAAGTGTGGGCGTCGTCAAACCGTCGCTGTCCTTCGCAAATAAGCTAAAGCTGAACACGCTTTACTTATTTTACATCAGTTCTGATATTACACAAGTGATTAACTTAGTATCGTTCCTTGGGATAGGCATATGTCCAACAGTGGACTGCCGCAGGCTGATGATGATGATGAATTTAAGTTAAACTCGAGGCAGTTATATATATGAGCGCTTATCAGTGCTGTCATCTATCGTAAATTGTTTTAACTAAATTCTTAACAATTCTTTGAGTGAAAATGTAATGTTAATGTTCCTAGTTAACTGTATAAAGATAATAGTAACTATTTTATTATAGTTAATAATGTTTAAGTAAGTTTGTCGTAACTATAGACAATTATGTTGCGTGAAAACTTTTAAAGATTTGTTATCGACTATTCAGTTTTGTTGGAACTTCATCCTTTCCACTAAAAATCAATTCAATTAAGTACGTAAATAATTAGTTGAAACATTCATAAGCTTTATATTGATGGCTTGTCATTTAATATTTTTCGTTTAGTTTTATATTTGTATTTTAAATAATAAAAATAATCCTGATATTGGGAATAATCAAGCTCGGTATAAAAGGCTTTAGTTACTAACCTAAAATCTTTAGTATTCTGTGTTTTATTATGTACAAGTCGTTATTCTGTAATAAACAGTCTCTTTACTGTAAGTTTATTATTCGACATGGATTCTAGCGAAAGCTCTGGTCATATGCCCAAATATACAATACATAAACATTAACTTTTTGATAATACAACTATCTATATAAATAATTAATATGTTTACATTGTACCAAACTATACCTAGTAACAGGGTCTTTCAATCAGAATTTCTACTTTTAGACTGTGTGAAAAGATTATAAATTTTTCTAAAAAAACGAAAACAGCTAACAGATTAAAAATGGAGTACATAATAGTTTCTGTAATCAGTAAATAAGAATGATGAAGATGATGTAAAAGGATAATTAAATAATAGGATAAGATAATAAGGATATAAAAATATAGTATAACTAATTATTAATGTGCGAAGCGATAAAGAGCAGCACTTCATTATAATTATTTATATGGCTAGAAAACGAGACGAGTAAGGAGTTCACCTGATAGTAAGTGACACGCTTGTCCACTATAATGTGGCGCTCGTTAACTTAAGCAGTTAAGTCTCGTTACTCCAGTAATTTCACTAGCATAACCTTCAAACTAGAACATAGTATTATTTTCCGGCTGCAATAGAAGCTGCGGTGGTCTACCTACATGGACCAGTAATATAACATTGGTGTAACCGTTAGATGTCTATAGCCTTGTTAGATAAAGTCGTGATAGTCTAATGATTTGAACGATTTCATTCCGATTTGTCATCAATGAATTTTTAAATTTACATGCAGTTAGTATACCACCAACTAATATTACCTGGTTTAAGCTATATATCAAATCGCGTGGCTCAATTGATTAATAAAAAGCCTTATAGGATAAGAATAAAGAATTGCAGAACAGGAATGAAAGAAACGTAGGGAAAAGGGAATGAGAATAGAAAAACAATACAATGAAAAGTTCAGTACAATGAAAAGAAGAGAACATGACCCAAAAAGCTGAGGGGAATGAAATAATATAAAATATATAAAAATTTAAATAAATAAAAAACTTGTTGGATAAGTCTTGTGTATTTACGTGAGGGCCATCACCATGAGTGCCCGTGAAGAGTCGGAGAGTACTCCTCGACGCTAATCCACCGCCGGTTCTCACACTACTCAGCCCCTTCATATCCAGCCTGAAGCCTCATCAGCGGTAGTCTGATTAACAACTATCGCCTTTATTGCAAATCTTTTACAAGTGTTTATCGCTCAACGGCAAAGATACAACTAAAATTTATTATATAATTTGCATAAACTATTGATATAGACGATATTAACGTTGTTCATATAAATTAACACGGCCGGCTGTCGACGTTTATGGAGTTGCTGTCCGCTGGGGTATAAGTCATTATGAAAGTCAAATATCTCTCCTCAGGAGTTGGAGTCAAGCAGCTTTCATCGCGAAACCAGCGTAACAAGCTAATTAATATATTATATTTATATAGCATAATATAAATATTATAATTATTCTCGTGTTAATTAAAGCGTTAAGATCAGACGGTTGGCGCGGAAGGGATTTTGAGTCGACACCATAGTACGTTTAGGTAAGTATCACCGCAGCTCCTATTTCTACCGCCAAATAGTAATATTTTAAATAAATATTACTCAAATTACTGAGGTAACGAGGCTTAACACTTTAAGCTTCAAGACGACAAGAATTATATATATCACTTACCATCAGGTAAACGCTTTGTTCGCCTCGTGACGAAAAAAACCTTTTTGGCAATTGACCTTGAATGAACATTTGACCTTGAGAAGATGTCAGTAAATCATCGCAAGGAGACATCGGCCGAGGAGGTTCATGTTCAAGAGTAGACATCGATAGAATGAAATGATGACTTCGCCAATAAATTAAGCAGCTTTTTAAGTCTGTAACTTAATTACTCTGTGCTTGCAACCTGTATTATAAGAGCTTCATATAAAATATTCAATAACGCGGTCAAGTACTTTTGGTTCGGGTTCCGTGTAATTCTTCGTTAACGGTACTTGCACTTGGGATCCTTATTCATGTTTAATTTAATAAAGTCTAAATTTCCCAAATGTGATGGTAGGTTTCTTCCCTGGTGGTAAGTCACTGTAGTTGGAGACGAATGCAACAGCTTCTAAAACAGAACCTTTGTAAGGAATTTACTGTATTCCTATTGGATGTGCGTTGTAACTTATTAAATTACTGCGGTAACGAGACAATTTCTCAATTAAACGACAAGTGTAATGTGGTGCAGTATACATACTTTTTTTTATTCGATAAAGCGAAGAGACAGGCAAAGCTTTCATCTGATCTGATACGTTTGCCCATAACTTATCGCTGGTTAAGATTGTATACAACACCACATTGCACTAAATGCCTTGAGAAATAAGATGTTAGTTACCCCAGTAATTTCACCATTCAAACCGGAATACAGTAATGTTTACACATTACTATTTGGCGGTATAAATAGGATCTGCGGTGGTATTAAACGGTCACCGGTAACAAATACCTACCACCAGTACAATTAATAAAGAAAAATGTAACTACCGTCGTAACGAGTACTATCAAATGAACATTGTAATCGTTTCGAAGTCGAATAAAAAATGCATTTAACTAAACCACATGTTCAGGTGCCGTAATAGCCTAGTGGTTTGAACGTCTGCCTCCCACTTCGTAGGTACCGGGTACGAATCCCGCCTGCACCAATGAACTTTCCAATTCACGTGCAGTTAGTATAACAACTAATATCACATGCTTTAAGACATGTATTAAATCGTGTGGCTGTAAAAATTAAAACAAAACTATCGAGTAACATGTGTGCTAGTGTATATCATCCGAACATTTTGTATGTGAGCAACGTTACCTATGAAATTTTTTATATTAAATGTATGTTAAAGTGATTTTATAGCAATGTCGTAAGAACAAAAAAGGTTTTAATGCACAAATGTTTTAAATTGGCAATACTTTTTATTGCCTGATCGCCATTTCGTAATAATATAAATCTTATTTATGTTTATTTATCATTTTTTGTTATTATATGTATGAGTATATTATATACTATTAATATGTTTATATTAAATATATGACATATGTTTTATGTATATAATTTAATGTTGCGTATGTACATTATTATGATATAATTTAATATTCGTTTCATATGTATTGTCACACACCTTTTATTTTAACTGCTCTATGCACCACCCAAGGTAGACTGTAAGATAATGCCAATGGCATTAAGTCCGCCTTTTCACTAGATGTAAGAAGGAATAAATAAATAAATAAATCTAAACGTTAATTACAATACGTGTGGTCCCGTGTAACAAAAAAGTTTTTAATTCACAAATGTTTCGAATTAAAAATTACAATACTTTTCAAACACGTCCGCACTCGTCGGCGTTCGGCGCGTGTTTGAGCGATGCGTTCGAAATTCAAAAGCGTTGTTTGTTTAAATCGCGTGATTGTGGGTGGTGGGGGCGCGCCCGCGGTTATTACCCGAGATGAAGTTATCGAAATACCAAACCAAATTGTAGCGCGCACGGGTTTCGCTTTCGACCGTGTTTACTTACCGTGCGCTGTGTAATTTTATTAGTCGTCATTAAGTAGTACAGGGTCGAATTATGTGGTAAGGTGAACACGTAACCACCGTGCCGACGGCGGTCGCTGTCATTATATCGATTAGTACCCCGCTCGGTGCCCGCGCGAACTGATGAGTATACATTTTATTAAACACAGCTTCTTCAATTTCATATCAGCATATTGAAGAAACAAACTTTGGAGTTCCTTCAATATCAATCAGATTTTTGACAGTAGTATGAAGATATTTCTATTCGGATCATTACTATAATTTAGTAATGTAAATTCTGATTGGTTTCCTTTATGCGACAAGACGGGGAGACAAGCAAGGCGTTGACCTGATTTTTTATTAATGTTTATATTCACGCGTTTTGATACATATAAAGCAAGTGATATTAGTTGTTATACTAACTGCAAATTAATTGAATAATTCATTGGTGTAAGCCGGTTTCGACCCCGGTGCCTTCTGAGAAGGCTAGCGTTCAAACCACTAGGCTATCACGACTGTTTAATGACAAGTATAAAAAGCACAATTTGTGATATAGTTTTTTTTTGTGTTTTAGATTTTAGTGGTGTTTTAAAAAATCAGCTTTTACTATATTATTTTCGCTAACCCCCTCTACAAACACTGCGAACTCCTAAGTGTTCACAAACCGTCCGTTGGGAATCACTGATCTAAAAAATATGAAGAGTACAGCATAAGGAGATCTTTGTTGACCGCTTTCGTAGATTTCAAATATAATTCTAACAAAGATAAAGATCATAGAAACAGCTCCAAGCAGAACCTTTTCACATACTCAACAAATCATTAGATATAACTGACTTCGCGCTAGAATAATGCCACCTGTAGCTCAAAGGTGTTAGGTTTAATAAAAATAACCTCAAATTGATAAACAAAAATTGTTAATGTTGGATATTAAGGAAAAATGTCTAGTTTTAAACATTTTGTTGGAGAACAGTAATTCTATTGACTTGTACAATAAGAACTGAAATGAATTGAGAATGAATTTCTATATACTTTTATATTTCACTCTAAAATGTATTTAATAATAGAGGAAGAGTTAAGGAGTTCGCCAAAATTTTTCAGGCCTTTCTTTTGGTTAAAGACGAAAAAAAGTTTGGGAAACACTGTCTTAAACATATATCAGTAGAAATTCCTGGACATGAGCGTGGTCACCAAGGAATAACTCCTGATATGTTGACAGCACAAATTTACCAAGCACCAGATAATACCACTAAAGTATTTTAATGGGGTCAAATAAAAATTACCTATATCGCGCTTTCTAATCTCTGAATTGTACATCACCTTTTTTTTGTCGTGCGTACGTACTGATTGTTTATCTATATAGTATATATATGTTTATTTATGTGGTTATATGTAATATATCAGACCACGGAAAAATATGTGGTGGAAGACTGAACCGATTATAACACTGAGTTTTCATGTCCGATTCGGAGGATTTGGAGTAATTTGGTAACTAATGAGAGACGAGGGAGGAAGGGGTTTATGTATTTAAATTAGTTTATACAGCAGTACAATATTTCACCAGGAGTGCGGTAGTCGCGTGACGAACGACTCCTGATCCTAATATCGATTAGCCGGCACTCGATATACGTGGGCCCGTGGGCTAACGGTCCTCCCCCGCCCATAAACAAAACTTAAACTGATTCTAATTACTAATTGATATCTGGTGGGGTTAGGACCGCGTGGACCTGACCACCGCAATTATTACTCTAATATTACTGTACGTTTAAATACTTGAAAGTAAGTACATATGAAGATAATTTATATCAAATGTATTAATACACATTTTCATTTTGACTTGGAATCAAGAGAATTTATTGTCCTCAATGATACAAATAGAAAATAATTGAAATCTTATACTATAGTTAATATAAATATGTACATACATGTATGTATACATTATCTATGTAATTTTTATGTATTTATATTATTTCATTGCTCGTATTTATTTATTTATATAAATTGTATTATTATCTCATATTATTCTCAAATATGTAACTACCTACCTCAATATATCACTTCTATAAAAGTTGGGTGGTGGAGAATGCCTGCTAGCATTAAGCCCGCTTTGTGTACCTTAGTTTAAAGTTTATAAAATGACGAATAAATATACATAAATTAAAAAAATTAAACCTTTTATGTAATTAAATCTACTTCTACAAGGAAATTAAAACTAATCAACCTAATGCCTTCTTGCTCCCTCTGTTTACAATCTTGCCTAATATCATGGTCCCTAGTTTGATTTCTGGTCATATATAAATGGTGGTCATATACCATGGTCTCGTTATGATACCATTTGATATTGGTGTTGTATGTTACAGATATTGTATATAAATATCTACTGACGTATGTTTGTGGTAATTTTTGGCATTTCCATAATAATATTAAGGGCTATTTTTATACTATTATTTACAACATTTAATACTTAAGTTATTTTATTATCTACCATCAAAAAACTTGTATATACACAAGTATATATAAACATATGTACTTCTTACTTCCTCTAATGTTTAATATTATTAGTAGTGTTATCCACATTATGTTTACGCCGACGTTTGTACCCTATTAAATCACATAAAACGAAAATATTTATATTTGTTGTGTCAATGGTACTATCGAAGGGAGAGGGGGAAGGGGTGAATTATATTGTTAATGCCCCCATAAAGTGTAGATTTAGTCGTATTGTACGTTTGTTTAGTGGGCCGAACGGGCCACCCGGAAGCGGTGTCCTGGTTTAAGAGTTATTGGTCCTCGTGGGCTGCTGGAGTAATTATATTTTTTCAATATAAGGTCCTTGGGGACCACCGCAGTAATGGACTTACTATAAAATATTACATACGTTATAAGCTCTTATAAATGTACTAGTATTTATAAAGTTTATTTAACTTACTAACCTATTTATATGTTTTAAAAATTTCTAGATTTTTTGTCCAAGTAAGCTTTGAGCGTCCTTGAAGCCGGCGCTTGGAGAACTGCAATATCATCAACCGTAAGCAGTGATAGCCTTCTAAAGATACCCTGATTCTGGGAGAAGTCAGGGTTACGTGGGGCTTAAACCTACTAAACCCACTCGGTAGTTATCCTCAGTGCATTGCGGAAGGCCCCGGGATCACCTTCGAAACTCACCAATGCCACCCTGCTGCTAAGCATATCCCGGGGAAAGTTGCTTCCCTCCCCAACATAAACAATATGCCACGACAAATACCAGATCACTTCGTATTTATTGTCCGATCCGGACTCACTCAATGTACAGTGAGGCCTCACCCGCAAAACCCTTTCAGTCGCCTTCTAGTACAGGCAGGGCTTACCTTAGTCCTATTCTTAAGCGGTGATAGAGTACTGGTTTCAACGCCAGCCTTCCACTTCAAAAGTATCGAGTTCGAATCCGGCATACACCAATGAATTTTTCAATTTATAGCAGTTAGTATAACAACTAACATCACTTGCTTTACATGTATCAAATCGCGTGGATAAAATAAAAAATATATCATCAGCCGGTGTTTCGCGATCCATTAGCACGGATATGAGCCCCATTAATATAATTAGGGTGACGCGAAAACGACAAGCCCGGTGCTGAACTCAATTAATCTCTGTCCATACAACTTATCCGATGGATTTCGTTTGTGCACGCCTGCTACAGGGCTATCAACTCACGAGCTTTTGAAAGCTCCGAAAGTTATCGTCTGCTTATATTTATTTTATAGTGCCTAACAGTAACTGCACCATTCAGAGTTCTGGTTTCATAAGAACTTTTACTTTGTATTGAATTTTTTTTTATACCACTAAGGTGGCTCTCAACCTTACGGCCTGCCTGATGGTAAGGAGTTACCGGAAACTTAAATTTACCGTAAGTATCATACTTGTCATCTTTCGTCTCTATTTTTTCTTTTTTTACAACAGGTCCTCTTCTCTCAGGGTCTGTTTATTCTCTGTACTGTACTTTCTTTCTCTATACTCTCTATTTCCTTTCCCTACTATTCACTTTAATGCTTTCTATTTTTCCTTCACTCTTGTTTTTACATTTATCTTTTTTCTCTTCCGTGTAACTAACGGCTTTTTTATCAATCGTTTCTCTTCGTGTTGTGGGTAATGGTCTGTTTACTTTCTTTCTTGTACTATCGCTATCTATACTCTCTATTTCCTTTACCTACTTTTCTCACTTTCATGCTTTCTGTTTTTTCCGCTTCTCATTCTTAATTCGCCGCCTTTATATATCTTCCGTCCCAATCAGCAAAAAATCACTATTTGCGTTCTGGCGAAAATTTTAAAACACACTTAGAAATTACATTTATGTATGATATTTAATAAAAAAGAGTAGTATTTTTGAATGTTAACGAGAGTGAATAATCTTCAAAGACCACAGTCTTGAGCACATTCACATATATACTCTTGTCTATTTAGCAATAGCCCGTACTAGTAATTGGTAGATGTATTAGAATGTAATGCTCGCCTTTTTATTTGTATATTTAGTTGTTTATCAGGCACCTGGTAACCCTGGAGACGAGGTCCGTCATTCAGACGTCGGTTGCAATCAGGCGAGGGGCGACATGTCAGCGCGGTAAAGTTTTTACTGAGAAGATTTGCATGCACGATACGGAGCGGCTCGCCGGCCCTCCAACATGCGAAAATTCCCACTCACACATCCTTATATATATATATATTACTGCATACCGGACCTCATCTCCAAGTCTACGAAGTGATTGATAATCAACTATATATTCAAGTAGAAAGGCAAGCATTATATCCCAATACATCTACTAGATAGAAATATGAAAAAAGGAAACGAACTAAAATTTAAAAAACAAATCACGATTTTTTTTCGTAGAAAAATCTTCGAAAGATACCTTGGCTTCTGGAAGTGAAGGTTATGTGGAGGGGAGTGAAGGTTATGTGACTATGCCAGCATGAATTATAGTCTTCAAAAGATAGACAATCCTTGGTCCAACCCAACCAAGAGAATAATAATAAAAATGGACAAAAGTAGATAAGTGAATGTGCTCACGACTCTAGTCCTTAAAGATTATTCCCTGTCTTTCACTTTCAAAAAGACATCTCTTTCTTTTAACATTCCTTAACGATCTTTCCTTAAATCCTACAAGTGTTATAAAAATTTTCTTTCTTTCAAAAAATTATTGTTAGAGTTGTGATACTTACCGTAAGATTAATACAAGACAAAAGATATAATGAAACTAGAACCGAGGATGTGTATATATATTAAAAATATATACATATCCTCGTTTATGTATATGTACATATATTCAGTTTGCATTTAAGTTACAAAACCTACTAATTCAGATGAAAGGATGATCCAGATGATTGGAAAGGGATAGAAGTGTCCTATGTCAAAAGGCATGTTAATCGTTACTTCTACAGTACTTTTACAGTGCTTTTTAAACAGAACACAGTAATGTTTGCACATTACTGTTTAGCGGTAAAAAAAGGAGTTGCGATGGTACCTACCTAGACGATCTCCGGCTATAGAGATTCAGTAAACAAGAGATTCCAGGAGGTCTTTTAAAAACAGTTAAGTTTATAACCCCAAAACGTAGCCAGCGATAACTCCGCGCAGATTCCTTTTTATTTTACGACTGCAAATCTCTGCCTTTCGTACGTTGTTCGCAGACTCTAATTATATTTTTAATTTTAAACCTTCCGAGACAGATAACAAAAGATAAGGACAGGAAAGAGTAAAGGAAGAAAATGTAGAATGAAAGCAAAGACGAGTTAGGGAAAAAGTAGAAGTGGAAAACAAAGAAAGCAAAATTTTTTTTTTTTTTTTTCGGGTGATGTCGATGGTTTCGGCCCCCATTATGGCCGTGAAAGCTTCATCGGACCCTGCCCACGCCGATCCGGACGCCGCGCGCTAGAAAATAAATAAAATAGTAACAACCAAAAACATAAACAAAACAAACCAACCCAACCAAAAAACAAAAAAAAAACACCCAAGACGCCGAAA
>DWLS01005632.1:0-12483 GCA_018246255.1 Pachliopta kotzebuea | reverse complement strand
TGACGGAAAATGCTTTGACCAGGAACATAAAATGCGAGAAGCTTGAAACAGGGTGGAAAACTTCCTAATATGATTAACGAGATCGGCCGCTAAAGATAGATGTGCTAGGAATAAGCGATACAAAGTGGCCATGGAAAGAAAAATATTAGGCAACTGATGGCAAAGTATTATACCATTCTGCCATGACCATACCCGTTGATGTTGGAATCCTGATCAATAGTAATATTTTAAAGTCGGTAAGCAGCTTTATATCGTTATCAAGCCGTGTTATGACGATTAAGCTAAATGCTAACTCATGTTGCATTAACATCGTGTAAGTTTATGTGCCAACTGAGCAGAGACCACAAACGGAGGTAGATGGGCTATACGCCGAAATTTAAATACTCTTGAAAAGTTCTGTAAAACACAAGGTAAATGTTGTTATAACAGATATAAATGCCAAGGTAAGTTTTAATATGGTCCCAGGTATAACAGATGCACATGGTCTTGGCGTACAAAATGAAAAAGGAGATACCCTGAAAGAATTCTGCCAGAAGCAAGAATTTGTAATAGGAAACACATTATGTATTACAACTATCATCGCGACGTTTGTATATCTGAATCTCACCAATGCACACCACACACCATATTGTGAGAAACAAGATTGATTATATTATGATCAACTGGCGTTGCAGTAACTGTTAATGAAGCACTCAAACGTACGCTGGCGCTGATATAAAATCTGATCATAATCCTGTAATCACAAAACTCCTATGCAAATTAAAACAAATGGTAACAAATTGGTTGGTGGCCAAATGTATAAAAACTTGTATAACTTAATACAAGAGCTGCGGATTCAAATAAAATAGACGAATGGGCATCAATTCTAGATCTGGACTAGTTTAAACACAATGGTAACTAAAATTTTTCAAATTTATTTCAACCTTCGTCTGTGTCTAAGACAAAAGACTGGATAGCAGACTCCTCGTTGCAATTGATGGAAAAACAAAGATTATGCAAACACACCGACGAACATTGATTCAAGGAGCTAGGCAAAATAATTTGGAGAGGAATAGCATATGCCTGCTCAGCATTCTTCTTGAATAACTGCGAACGTATAGAAGAGATGCAACGTAAACATGATAACTTTAACATGCAAAAGCACAGTAAGAAATGTTGGGGTGGAACCGAAATTCTGTTACTTCCTTTGTGGAGGACTGCGGTAACCTTCTTGTAGAAATCAAGAAAAAAGGGAAGGAAGAGTACACTTCTAATATGTTCGCAGATTCTACAAGAAACCTTACGACGTTTGAAGTAAATGATATTGGTCTATCTGTATAGATATTAGAAGTTCTTAAAGCATTAAAAACAGCTGAGAAAGGGAAATCGCCTGGACCTTATCAACTCGCTAGTTCAACACTGCTTATCTCCTACCCATCTAGACACATTTTATCATATTTTTATACAGATACGTGACGACCAACCTCTAGTAATGGAGAGGCACTTTGAGAAGAATAGTTAAATTCACATGTAAAATTTACCGGTGGTAGGATTCTGTCGTTGGAAACTGGTTAGGTAAGTACTGCAGCTTCTTCATTATAGTGTGGAAACATGCTGTCTCTGAATGAATGGGGCTATTAATATTACTGGGATAAGGAGACTTTACATCTTATGTATTAAAGTGACGAGGACAACGTGATATTTCGTTTATCATCCTAACTAGTAGTTACTATGGTCACAACCATGTGCTAAACGTCGCGCTCGTCTGGTTTTTTCGTAGACCAAAAAAACTAAAGGTTACATCGACCGGTTATAATAGGTACTGTAAGCTTGTTTACGTGGTTAATTTATACGATAAACCGTTTATTTATCCAATTAACATATTAACGATGGAAAGAAACATTTATAAAAATTGGAAAAACGATATTGTTTAGTTTATAACTGCTATCATAATAGAGGCCTATGTCCTACAGTTAACGTTTATCGGATGATGATGATTATAATAAATATGCTATGTATTAAACTTGTCTTTTAACAATCCATAATAGAAGCTTTACAAACTGCGTAGTAACAGAAGGTTCTGGTTTTGATTATCTTTAGCTGTACACAACTATTGTGAAATCTAGTAAGCGATGGATATAAACACAAACGTTAAGTACATATTGATATTATATGCTTTTTAAAAATAGAAATTGCACGTTTGGTGACATAATCTTATTAATAATATGATACGACCTGGAATATTATTTTATGATTTTTCAGCTAAACTTAAAATTGGGCAGCTCTATTTGTCAGGAATAAACACTTTGTATGTTAAGTGCTTATTTACATAAAATCTATAAACTCATAGCATTTGAAGTGCTTGTCCTATTTATATTAAAGCTCTAACGATTGTGATAATATTACATCATACAAATATACTATATGGATATATAGAAGTAATGAAGTGTTGAATTGTCATGAAAAACATTGTCTATTTTCAATGAAAGTAATAAAATGGTGATATTTTTTGTGTACTCACCTGACTTTCCTTCTTATTTACGCTGGTTTATGAAAGCAAACTCTGTGTTTGTCAGGTTCCACGCTAGAGCTATTTGTTTTTTCACGACTTTAAAAATACGCACATTTTTTCTATTGAGCTAACATTTGTTACTGCCTAATGGAATGGCGGCAACCATTGTAGTATGCTTTTATATTCACCACTGTAACAAAGATAGAAGAGCACAATGATAATACTAGGCTATGTGTTATAATGTTTAAAATAACATTTTATTTTTCAAAAACTCAATGGCGTAACTAAATTTTGTATGATGTTTGTACTTTAAATATATTATTCAAAACCATCTCCATTCATTGTAACAGAAATTTTTTTATAATTTAAATGTAATGAAAACATCGATGTCTTTAGAAGCTTTTAGATTGAGTCATTGCTATTTAAAAACCAAGAACCGGTTCCGTTCATAATTACCTGTATATTATTTAAAAATAAAAAAATCTAATATTTATCGTGTTTGAAACACTACGACCTCGCTTAGTATCGATATCAAGGAAGTATTTATGCATAAGACAAATCATTGAAAACTACAATGCCTTCTCTGTTTCAATAAACAAGATATTTGATCTGATCAAGATTAATTTACTTCTTCCAAAAACTTTTAAATATAAAGCTTTTATTTATAGTGTTGTTACACGCAAAAATATATTATTAAACACCGTATTATTTAATACATTCGTTTACAATCCCAATATTTATAACGAATCTGTATTAAATAGATTACTTTCATGTAATGGTTAGAGTAAGAGGGGAGTTTCGCGAGAGACTAGTCAAATACTGCGTTAATATAATAATAAACGGTATTCTGTATTAAAGGGCGCTATTGATATTACAATTATTGAGTTAACAAGACGAGTCGTCTTTAGATCTTTAGGTAACGACGGCAAACGCTATGTTACTTCGATCCATGTATATATAAATCAGATTGTATACTCTCTAGATAAGGTGAGGCGCTTCAAACACTGCAACAAAAACAGGCCAACTTTTGATGTGTCTTATACACGCGGACTGTCATTCTATTTATCTTTGTGTGCGTAACTGGGGATACCAGCTAGAAACAGATTTCCCATTTTAATGCGAAAATTAGCCATCATAAGGTTTACTTGTGAAAGTTTTCTAGAAAGTAAAATCTATGTATAATAATAATTCATTTATGAAGGGCGTCGTACGCCTATGCAACATGGAAAAAAAGTACTTTTAATATTGTAGATAGGAAATTTTACTGAAAGGAGAGTTTAATTTATTTTTGAAAACAAAGAACTACACTAACAGACTAAAAAAAAGCGTTTGTGCTGTGAACCCAGAAAATACAATAAAAAAATACATAACATACATTATAATATCAATCGAAAGAATTAATCAAAAATATTATTTTTATTTGATAACTTATTATCAGAAATAAAAGGAAGTCCTATAGCTGTTTATTAGTCTCGTTAAAACTCGAAAAAGGTTAGGCCGATTTAGCTGATTTTAGTTTTGAAATGACTGTCGTAGTCCAAAACAAGGTGTAGTTTACAAAACAAAGTAATATTTCCTCATATAATATTAAGTTTTTTAATTAAGTCACAAAAAAATTAACGTAACATTTTGTTCAATTTATATACTATTCTTGGCCGTTTTCTAATTTTTCACTGAGGCTATTTCATATTATAAAACACTGGTAAGTATAGTTACCATGGACAGCCAAGTGGTTGTATCTCTTTAGTTTAATTTGGCGTTCACAAAAGGAATTTAGTATTATGAAACTGTGAACACCAAGAAAAATGTTAAGATTAAGTCGTATTATATTGGATATATTTTGTTTGTTTTTTTAAGAAATACTGTGAATTCGGTTTTAGTTACCGGTGGTAGGTTACATTCCTGGTTGTTTTTATACGTCCTTTGTAATATCGACTTACTTTTATGACGCAATTCATCGTTTTAGGCACAATTGAATCACAAGTTACAGATGCGTCACGCGACTGTGTGACTTAACAGCACAATAGGCACTAAGTAGCGCGAATCTACTTGTAGGCTAACAATTAGTTGATAAATTTTTCGATGCTTTTATGAAATTGATGCGCTATCTAGAGAGTATATAATTAAAGATAAAACATTACATCCTTTATTATTTACAACGATTTCGAAAAAAATCCTCATTATTCGTTTGTATAAAACCGGATTATATATTAGTTTTGAACCATGATGGAATAAGTTTTTAAACATATCAACAATTTTTATGCCAAACTTGAATATAATTTCGATAGCACCGTATTACATAAGATCCATTTTTGATAAAAATATTTCGAAGCAAAGTTAAAATGTAAATCAATTAGACTCTTTAATAATTAAAGAGACTAATCGACAATAAAAAATTATATATATAACTGTTACGAAAAATATTTCGTGTTTTCTTACCGAGTTCGAATTTTTTGTTTAACTTTTATGAGCCCAGCAACTTGCAATGAAAGAAATAATTAAAATAGGACAATTTCTTAAAAACTTATGTATAGTAACATTTAAAAAGTTATTAAAACATATGTAAGTAACCTAGAAAATCAGAACCTTTTATTTTACGTGTGACAATAAACAGAAAGCATTTCTAACTATATTCCTAGTAACATTTCAGTTTCACGCTTTCATAATTTATAGCGAAAACTTGTAGAAGCCTTAACTTTAGTTTTACATTTTACTGGTTTCACAATTTTGTAACTATGCAGATGGTTCTTTATTTTAATTTTATTGTGACAAAAAGCAAATTTATAATGTTGTCATCGTCATTACATGGTACAAATTTGGATCAAATGATTATATAATCCGAATCAAAATAACTGTAACTGTAACGAAATACTCGCACCAATCATTCACCTATCACCGTGCACATAAACACAACCACCTGAGTTTTGAATTTTGCATATTTTTACTGAGTTTTGGTCTCTCAACAAATTAAGTTTATGAAATATCAAAGGTACCAAAAATTATGATAATTTTTGTCAGTAATAATAAGACGTTCCAGGTTTAACAACAATTTTACATTTTGTACTCCTTGTATCATCTTTATTATTTCTATATATATTATATTAAAATCGTGACTGTAATAGTGTTGTAGACACATTAGGTAATTTTTTTATCTACATACAGTATTTTAAAAAAAGGAAATTATTCAATATTCTTTTCTAAATTTGTTATACTCAGGGCATGTATGTAGTTTGAGTAAATAATAATAAATAATAAGTAATAATAAATACTGAAAAAGAAAATTATCTTTGAAAATCTTGGACAATTAACAGTTAATATAAATAGTTCTTGATTAAATGAATCGCATTAATAAAATACCATTAATAAATGAATTTCAATATATCTGAATAATAATGGTATAATAAAAATGTATCACACCTTTTATAGCGTTTAGGCGATTGAATTACCTAAATGTAGACAAAAATCAGATTAAGCCAAGATAGCCTAGGAATATGTTCCAATTTATTGCGTTATTTATTATATTGTGTATATTACTAAAATGTTTCCCGTTTTTTATCATGTAAACTTTAAAGTAAAAATCGTCATTAAAAGAAAAATATTTCTGGCGTCAAATAACTGGCTGGAGTCTCATGTCAGTTAATACAATATACGACTTGGGAAAATATTTCAGTTTGGATATCACACAAAACTACTCGTATAGTACAACAAAATATAATTAAATTTTGTTATGATTTCTATATCTAGTACATAAGAATGTAAGAATATCGTTCACATAGGGAATAGTAATTTCATGTCGAACTTGTTATTAGAAGATGTTCTTGGTATTAGTTTATTCTTCCAAAATCTGTACTATAAGTATTAACCAGGCGACGAGTAAAGTGACTTCTGAAATAAAAATTGCTTAGCCGACTTCGTATATTTTGTAACACCCAGACAGGAAGTAGGTATTCTTCAAAATGAATTGAAAATAATTGTACGGATTATTTAAGGATCAGGGGGAGTTTGAAGCTAGAGGCTGACTGGCGCCAGGAGTAAGTGACATTGTAATGAATTAGGCAGGCATCATTGCGTTGCTATATGTGGAGTTATAATCAGTTACTATAAATATTAGTAATGGATACTTATAAACTTATATTTAGACATTATATGTAATGTTAAAATGACAAAACAAATCATACTTTTCGAAACATTTTTTTTCTATTAATAGTTCTGCCAAAAAAACAACTTAAGACTATAGTATCGTAATTTACCTGCAAATAGCTCGAATTAATATGATTCTTTGGAAGTCCTCCGTTTTAGTTTTCATTTAAAATGCAAAGAAATGTAACATTGCTTTGCAAATGCCGAATATTAAGACGATTTAAAAGAACCTGGTTATTGATAATTCGACTCGCATGTAATTTTGCGATCTATAATGAAAGGAGCTGATACTTCGGTATATTTGTCCAGAGATAGGAAGAAAATTCCACTTAAGGTCTAAGGGTACTCGATGGCCTAAATACCACCGCGCTTTACTTAATTTTGATAAATAAGGTAATTATTTTACTGTAATCGCTATCTTTACTAATACTACACAGAACAAGTAGAAGTTGTGCAAGTATTTTCTAATTTCTAACACCCGTAACTACATGAACAGAAAGTTTGCGGAAGTAAAAGGTTTTTAAAATTAAAGCATTGCCTTATTCACGAAATGGTCATGTAAATCGTAAATTTTTTTAAATATTAACACATGAGTGAGAAGGAGTTTTGCAATTTGTTACATTTACTCCTAAAGGTTTTTTTTTATGTTCATAGTTATACTATAGAATCCTTTAAAATTTGATATAATTTTCATTTCATAGTTTAAATTTTAACTTTTTTATTTAAGGTTAATTTTTTACGAGAGAGTGACTAGATAATTAGCTAGCTGTATCCTCCTTAAAGCAACATTTAAATTAAATCAGTGCCGTATAAAACGTATATGTCAGGCTTCGTCGATAGCAGTGAACTTTCAAAATTTGTTCCATTGTGACTACATCGCTCATGAATTTAAGATGGTCAGCATCTTACCCGCAATAGTGTTTCTAAGAATTAAAGTTTAATAATCTACTATCGACAACAGAAATAAGACGGACTAACTTACTATTTCCATTTTTTATATATCTCATCACCCAAAATGTAGTAACGGTGATTGGAAATAGCTCAGTTATGAGTTAACCCTGTGTAACAACTTACAAACGGAAATTAAACACAGTAAAATAAACTTCACAATTTAATATCGAACAGGAGGTTACCTCCTCCAAAAGAATTTAAGACAAGAATTTTACGCGTGAACAATTGTATCGACAACTTGAGTTGATAGGACGTTAGAATTTACAGGATTACACTTACAGCATCGCCAGCTGTTTGTATTCGGTACAAGACTTTCACTGCTGATGCACTCCAGATGGAACTGAGAAGCGCAGAGGCTGCATTTGATGGAAGCACATCCAATCATGGGACGGTTGCAGTGGGCACACTCCATCTTTCAAAAATGTTTACTGAAAAAATCACAATCATTAATATCGATTATATTTTACTTCCAACCGAGAATAATTTTTATTATTACATATAATTACGACGATTTGAAATTTTCTCCAAAGAAGTTGTTTTTTATGCGAAAATTTATAATTTTTATATGTTTTACTGTTAATGTTTTTATGGTGATAGACAGATTGCGACTAAAAAGAAAAGAAATTGGAATAGTTAATTTCAAATTCTTTGTAATATTTCTGATATTCTAAAATACATCTTTAAAGTATTAATTATTTACTGCCAGCACTTGAATCTTGTAAAAGTATTATTACGGCCCCAAAATGTTCAAATCAGATAGAAGTGTCGTAAATAATGAAACCGCATAGGGAAGAATGATTATTAATGTACAATATTTATGGACCATTAATAGGAAATGTGATGTGATTTATGTTACTTTACTATACTATAAACGTAACTTTAATGAAAAAATAGGAATATTACTGTATGAACAGAATAACTGTATGACACAGTATGAAAAACATGGTGATCTTAAAAAATAACATGTAAAAAATGAGCTTAACTCCTTAGACTTCTTTTCCATGAAACCTTTGCGTTAAAAGGATATTGAATTCTCTAAGAGTTTTTTAATAATTTTTTATCGCCTTAACACATGTTATATGTATACTACACATGTAAGTGATTATGCTTTATTACTAAAGGTATCCGGATAAATGCAAAAGTTGACAATGAAATGAAATTTAAAATACCAAGAGAAAGAAATAAAAACTACGCATTTACAAGGATACTAACTATTCGTAAAAATTTCTCTCTTCCATATATTTGTATTAAAGTGAAGAGCCGAAATAAATTTAATTTTCTCTTTCTAATCTACATAATTTGTTAGGGTCCTAACCTTATTCAAAGAACTTTATTGTGAAAGTAAATAATGGGCTTTTTATTTTTGTTTCCTTTAAATCATTGAGAATCTTTTAAAACAACATTTATTTTTATTTTAGGTTTGTACGTTCATATTGTATCAAAGGCCAGGCTATGTAGTGTACACATTAAAAAGTCTTCCTGTCAAAGATTTTCCAATGAAAATTGATAATACTTTTTTAAGAATTAATAAAATTGAAATGCGAAAACTGTCTTCGGCGATGTAATTATTGTAAATATCTAAGAATTGTTTGGTTGTTGGATGTTAAATAACAAACAGTTTTATGAAATAGTGCTAATTGGGAGGTGTTGAATCCCATCATGCAGATTTAGTTCCTAACCCAAGAATCAGAATTACGTGAATTTAAGTGATGCAAACTTAACAACGAATAAAAAATATGTTTAAAACGTTTGTAATTTTAGTCAATTGGATGTTTTTGATTTGCCGTAGACGTACCAGCGAGGGGCCTGCAGCGGGTGCACGGGTGCTGCGCTCCACGCCTGACTGGACGGACGCAGCCATCAGCGGGGAACATCTTTGGTCACCGACTTCCGTATCTGGGGACTGCTGCTACGTGGGTGATACAGATTGTCAGGTAATTGTCTGAAGTCACAAACACAATTATAACTGACGTCAATGTTTAAATAAATTTATTATAATAACACACGCATAAGTGTCGCTCCTCGAAATCTTTACTTCTTAAAATATCAATACATTCTTCCAAACGGTACACTAATTCTCTTTCTCTAAACGAAGTGAAGCTTTGCTATGCTCTTCATCTATACGTGCCTGTCCCTCCTTAGTTATCGTTAAGAAAAGAGTGAAGAATTGCCATCCTCTGCCTTGTTGCATATTTTATTGTTACAACTATATATATGTTAAATATTTGTTTATTTATGTATACCCCTTCCTTTTCCTTTATAAGTTAATGTTACTGGTTCATGGTACACCTACACAGACAATTATAATAATGTATCCTTTGTATTTAAGCATACTGGAAGAAAATTCTTTTTGGATTAAGCTCATTTTGAATGTCACTATTATTAAATTATCTATATACATATATATATATATATACACATACATTAGAAAAATGTGTTGCTTTATCCTGGAATTTATTTTATTCCTTCACTGATGATGTTCAACAGGGTCTAGCTATTTTTATTGCGTTAGGTTAACGTTCATAAAGGCGTTTATTTCGTTTTATTATAAAAAATTTCAATGTATAGAAAGATAATACGTAAATTATTCTCGTCGGGGAACAAATATATTCTTTTCAGACGAAGAAAATTACCAATTTCCTTAACAGCAATTATCAAGTTCCAGTTTATAACGCTACTGCGGTAGACGCGTCGTTAGATGAATGTGAGATTAATGAGGGGTCCACAACCATTACCGCAACGATGGCCCGTCACTGTCGATGCAACAAAAGGCCGGCTTTGAGTTTATAGCGACAATCATTAACTAATCGCTGCTTGTATTGCCCGATGATTAAGCCACCCAAAGCTGTACTTTTCGCGGTAATACCATTTTTTTCAAATTAGACTATAACGTCCTTTTTGTAAGTTATTATTATAATAAAAAAAATTAAAAGGACCAATTTCTGTGAAAATATATACACCGTTGAAGAAAAACATCGTGAAGATAAATTGACTTGTTCTTAGAACAACAGTTTTTAAGAACAATCTTCTCTGCTTCTTGGCCAACAATAAAGGTTTCTTTCTGGGCGCAATATACATACATGCGTCAAAAATAGTTAATACTGTAAATGATATTTGTGTAATTACAATTTACATCTGTTAGTATTTATGTATTCATATGTTAAAATTTTATTAACTTTTACATTGAAGGAATTCATTCCAGTGTGTAAAGAGGTACAAAAATTATGTTAAAAAAATAAAAAATAGTTTTCTTTAATTTTTAGAATATGCTTAAATTCAGTTTTGCATTGCTTTTATTGCTGCCCTGTAAAATAATCGGACTTACGCCAACTCAAATAAAATATAATCTTGGATGGAAAAAACAACAGGTTGTCATTAAAATGTTTATAAATATAAACAGGTTTAATTATGTAATCTTATTATTTATTAAACGTTTGAAGTTATAATACTGGTATGTATTAGGTAAGAGTTTGTTTTTGTTGGCGGTTTTACATTACGCGAGCAAAACAAGTTCAATCCGCAGAGCCGACGCCAGCGTAATTATTAATTGCAATTTTAAGCCCTTATTTACAAGGCGCTTGGCAGCAAAAGAAAACTTCGTTACGAAAAATTTATACTAGCAAATAAAAGTAAAATTTTTCAATGACTTGTGAAGTTTTCCCAAGTCCCTGAGGGAGTTAAATGTCATATTAAACAATCACGTATAATTTTGTACAGAAACATGGATCTCGCATGAAGTGCTCGGCGTGCAAGATAGTCGCGCACACCGCGTGCATTGACATACTTTTGGACAGGATGCAGTTTACGTGCAAACCTACATTCCGTGATGTGGGCGTTCGTCAGTACAGAGAACAGACCCTGACACATCACCACTGGGTCCATCGACGCTCTGAAAAGGGCAAGTGTAAAGCGTGCGGCAAGGTAACTAAGAGAATGTAAAAGTTCAAGCATATTGTGTGACGTGACGCACTTTGACATTTGGAACTTTTCTTCTACACTTTGTGCTAACTTACTAGCTTTGCTAACACGTCATTTAATTAAAACCGTGTAAGTATTTTATTAAATTAGATAATCTAGATCTCCCGTGATGTCCAATACCGGAGTCATTTAGACGACAGAGTCAAGCTGGCATCTAAGAAGCTTGGTGTACTGAATAAGACGAAACAGTACATCACTGCTGAGCAGATTATTGCCATATTAATCGCAAATTCGGCCTCATTTGGAGTTTTGCTCGCATCTTTGGACGGAAGCACCTAGATGTCAGCTAGGACCCTAGCACTCGGTGCAAAACAGAGCTGTGAGAATTGTCAACGTTCCATTGTTAACAGCTGGTATTGAACCTCTAAGTTTTAGGAGACACTTTGTTTCCTTGTGTGTGTTCCACCGCTTCTATAACGGGATGTGTTCTGACGAACTGTTTGATGTTTGTTCACCCACGCCACCTACGCCCACGGCCACTTTTCATCATCGGATCGTTCGCCATCGGCAGAGTATTCATTCTCACACACTCGAACCGTAATGATCACGCACATCCAGTGAGTGCCAAAGATGTTTTCTTCCGAAAACACTCAAATTGTGGAATGAGTTACCTGCTTGCCCTAGGGGCTACAACATGAAGTTTTTCAAGAAGAGCATGAAGAGATTTTTACGGGGTCGGCAACGAGTTAGTGATACCCCTAGTGTTACTGGTGGTCATAGGATACGGTCATCGCTCAGCACCAAGCGGGCCGCAAGCCTGAGTGTTACCCAAGTGGGATAAAAAAAAGATGATACTAAAATATGTTAACCTTTAACAAAAATTATTATTTACAATAAATTATACTTATTAAACATTAGTAAAAAAACACGTATATACCACAAAGCGTTTATTTGTTTCTATATATTCTATATCATTACATTTT